>CM059436.1:91893691-92163142 GCA_030390025.1 Squalus acanthias | reverse complement strand
CCCCCGTTTCCTCTCCTCTCCCCACCTTTTACAGTAAAATATGCTGTAGGCAGATTCAAAAAAGTCAATGCAATGGAGGAACAGAGTTCCAAGAATGCCAGATACACAGATCTTTAAAAGCAAGATTACATGTGGAAAAATAAAATAAAATAGCAAATGGATTTCTTGGTTTCACATGCAATCTTCTTATTAAAGTGCTGTTAAAGTTATGTTGATAAACACGGCAGCCATTTTATACACAACAATTTACCCATGACAGCAACAAGATGAATGATCAGTTAATCTGCTTTTGTGTTGGTGGTGTTGGATGAGGGAGAATTGTCACCAGGACATCAGGAAAATTTCTTGTTGGGGGATAAGATAAATTTAGGGCTCGTACTGGAAGCAGGAAGTGGGAGGTTAGAAGACAAGTTTTAAAACTTGAGAGTATGGATATAGATTGCTTTGCCGTAAATGGCTATGAAAGTTAAGTCAGTAATGACATTTAAGAGGGAAGTTGATAAATAGTTGAGAAATACTAGGAATATAAGAATAGCTCGACGATAAATGCCCGAGGTCCATCTAGTTTGCCTTCTACCATCCCGGTAATCGCATGATACAACGATAATGGAGTTGTTGACTAATCATAGCAGTCAATCTCCATTAATTAGTCTACAAAAGACCCAGACATGACACTGGGAAATTCCCAGTGCGGAGAGCTTTGGGAACCATCGGTCTAAAGCTGCCCTTTTCTTCCCAAGCACGCTACACTTACCACATGTCATGTCTCAAATTTCTCCTATACTGTGTCCCAAAATGTTATTTTCTGAAAAAAATCTTCAATTTTTATTTAAAATTTCAAATGAGGCTTAAGGGTTGGAGCTCCTTAACGCTGCGGCTCTAATGCAAAGTGCATACTAAATACAGCATACCTTGCCAAGCTTGGTGCTATTAGGTTGCTGCCCTGCGTTAATGGAACCTCTTAAAATAGCTTTAGAAGATTTAATACTCAAACCATTGGATTAGTCTTATGCAAAGAGCTGATAGGTCTTGTGCTGATAGATTACATTCTATATTTATTCTACATTATGTGCTTGTTACTTTTCGCAGAGTTCTTATTCACCGCTAACATTTCTTTTGTTAACTGTTTTATACTATCTCACAGAATCTACGTATCCTCTAATTTGCTTTTCTGTGATTTGCATAATTGCAGGGGAGGGAAGAGGAAGCCTGCACTATACCATTTGTGTTTTGTCAGTATTTTGTTGGAGGCCAGTGTCTCTCTATTAAGATCATTAAACATTGAAAAAAAGGCATTCAAATGGTTGAAAGCATTCATAGAATCATAGAATAAAATCATTTGCAGTACTGTATTTGGTGTTTCACAAAATAAAATTGTCCCTATAGCTATTTAGTCTCATTACAGATAGATATTAGCTGGGACTTTCCCTTAACCTACAGTGCAGTGATGCCATGATTAGCAAGCTGAAGCAGGTGCAGCATGCTGATCAAAAGCAATCACTTTAAATGCCATTTGGCAGATATATATATTTTAGTTCAACACACGAACCAGATTTAACTTATGACTGTGCAGTCACTTATTTTTGTTGAGTGCTGTTACTTGAGAAAATAGGTAGGTTACAGAGGTGGGGAGAAGGTTCTGTGCTCATCAAGGTGAAAGATATCCATGCTGGGGAGTGTGAAACATTTTTTTTTCATCCAGTGCTAGCATTGAGCACTCCAAGGTCAGGTATAGCACAGACAGCTGGAGATTAAAACTTTGCTTTGCTCCAACTGTGTGCCTTAGGCCCAGAACTGCACCGACTACTGCACCAGTGTGAACTTTTCATTTTCCATACCATCCAGTGTCTGTTTTGAGACTGAGGAAATGGCCAAAGATATTTTATTGAGTTTACATAGAATTACATAGAATATACAGCGCAGAAACAGGCCATTCGGCCCAACCAGTCCATGCTGGTGTTTATGCTCCACTCGAGTCTCCTCCCATCCTTCCTCAGCTAACTCTATCAGTGGAACCCTCTATTCCCTTCTCCCTCATATGCTTGTCTAGCCTCCCCTTAAATGCATCTATACTATTCGCCTCAACTACTCCCTGTGGTAGCGAGTTCCACATTCTCACCACTCTCTGGGTAAAGAAGTTTCTTCTGAATTCCCTATTGGATTTCTTGGTGACTATCTTATATTGATGGCCTCTAGTTTTGCTCTTCCCCACAAATGGAAACTCTCTCTGTGTCTGCTCTATCAAAACCTTTCATAATTTTAAAGACCTCTCTTAGGTCACCCCTCAGCTTTAAGCGACCCAGCCTGTTCATCCATTCTGATAGGTATAACCTCGCAGTTCTGGTATCATCCTTGTAAATCTTTTTGCACCCTCTCCAGTACATCTATATCCGTGTTATAATATGGCGACCAGAACTGTACACAGTGTGGTCTAACCAAGGCTCAATGCAAATTTAGCATCACTCTCTACTTTTCAATTCTATCCCTCTAGAAATAAACCCTAGTGCTTGGTTTGCTTTCGTTATGGCCTTATTGACCTGCGTCACAAATTTTAATGATTTGTGTATTTGTACTCCCAGATCCCTTTGCTCCTCTACCCCATTTAGATTCTTATTTTCCAAGTAATATGTGACCTCCTTATTTTTCTTACCAAAAAGTAATACCTCACACTTACTATGTTGAAATTCATTTGCCAATTATATGGCCATTCTGCAAGTTTATTAATGTCTAGTAATTTGTATCAGTCCTCCTCAGTGTTGACTATCCTCCCAATTTGGTGTCGTCTGCAAATTTAGAAATTGTGTTTTTGATTCCAAAGTCTAAATCGATAATCTAAATTGTGAACAACAGTGCACCTAGCACTGATCCTTGTGGGACCCCACTTTTCACCTGCTGTCCCTGTGAATAGCTACCCTTTACCCCATCTCTCTGCTTTCTGTCTTGCAGCCAGCTAGCTTTCCATTCTGCTACTTTTCCCCCCGACTCCGCATGCTCTGACCTTATTCAGTAGTCTATTATGTAGTTTAAACCTAAGTAGTTATTTCTTATTACTGCACAGCAGATCTATTGCACTCTTATTCCATTATTTCTATCTGGTTAATAATCGGTGCTTCAGCTCCTTCTTTGATCCATATTTAGATTAATCCCCGGTCTCTGCGCCACCTCCCACCACCCCAGAAAACATTGTTTGGCTCCCCTCATGGCCTAGTGGGTAAAGTCACTAAACCGCATGGACCAGAGAATTGCAGGTTAGCCTCCTTGATTCTGCAGAGTTAACTGATTTCAGCCTGGATAGCAGTTGGTGTGCTCCAATTGGCCTCAGTGCTCCAGAGCCTGCGGGGGGGGGGATTTGATTGATGTCCACTGATCCTCTGATGGAAAGTGTGAATGTTGAGTGAGCTTGGAATCTAATTAGGCCATGAGGCCCTCCATGACTGAATAGCCTGCTGTCACTCGCTGTTTAGTCTTCTGCATGAAGTGTACCCACTTGTACAAGGTAATAGAGGTCATCCAGTGTACATTGAACGTTATCTCGCAACGAGTCAGTGCTTTCGGGAGGGTAGGGGAGAAATTGGCAATGAAATAGTTATGTCGTGAATTAGCATTAAAAAGATATTTACATAAAATGTGAGATTATTAATGTAAATATATATTTGCTTCCATGTGTCTCTCCTAATTCGCTCCTGTTTGATCACGGGAAAAGCTGGACCCAATCAAAAGGAACTGTGCAAGACATAGAAATCAGGTTTAAAAAAAAACAGGCTGAGGGTTGCCTTACAGAAAATGGTGGAAGTGCACAAAAGAAAGAGAACGTGATGTTTGCATATGATTCTTCAAACTCCAATCGGCATGGAGATACAGATGTTACATAATTGCATAAACAAAAGAATGCCAGGACTACGCTGTTACCAGTCAACTGCTCTGTTAAATCTGTGGGAACAAAGAGTTCTTGTAATTTTAGCACAGCTTTTAATCCAATTCCAGCACGTGAAACTTTTAGCCAGCACTTGCTTGGAAATGTGCGTGCATTGTCATTTTTATTTGGTTTGAGTTGTTCCTCCACAAAGTTCCATTTGCTCCCAATTTTTTGTAGGTATGTGCAGCGAGAATCCATGAGAAAACTATTTGAATTCACGACTGTTCATTTTAATTGAGAACCTGCTGCACTTTTTTTATTCGTATGTGGGCGTCGCTGAAAGCACTGACTCGTTGCGAGATAACGTTCAATGTACACTGGATGACCTCTATTACCTTGTACAAGTGGCTACACTTCATGCAGGCCAGCATTTATTGCCCATCCCTAATTGCCCTTGAGAAGGTGGTGGTGAGCTGCCGCCTTGAACCGCTGCAGTCCGTCTTATTATTTTGTTTCGTAGCGGTTTGTTACAACTGAGTGGCTTGCTAGGCCATTTCAGAGGGCAGTTAAGAGTCAACCACATTGCTGTGGGTCTGGAGTCACATATAGGCCAGACCGGGTAAGGACGGCAGATTTCCTTCCCTAAAGGACATTAGTGAACCAGATGGGTTTTTACGACAATCCGATAGTTTCATGGTCACCATTACTGATACTAGCTTTTTATTCCAGATTTATTTAATTAACTGAATTTAAATTCCCCAGCTGCCGTGGATTTGAACTCACGTCTCTGGATCATTAGTCCACAAGGAGATTGGAAATTGGTGGGAGTACTACTCATGGAATGCTTCTCTGGCTCGCAAGTTCCCACAACCCATACCAATTTAAAAAAAAAAAAAAATTTTTTTTTTAAATTCCTGTTTTGAATAATTCAATTTAAAGTCAATCCTTGCGCCATCGAGAAAACCTTCTCGTGACCCTGTCTTTCCAAAAGGAAGGACTCGTTTTATGAAAGGGTTGGGATAGTACAAATTGGCAAAGCCAATTTGATCATTTTTAATCAAGAAATTCACCTTGAGGCATGCCCTTAAGAGATGTTGGAACATTATGTGCGCTTGCCTGTCACCAGTATGTAAAAAAAGGACTATAACATCTTATCATGTCTCTCAAATTTTCCAAAGTGCTTTTATTACTTTCAAGTGCAATGACTCGTGCAGGCAAACAGAGCAACCATTTTGCAAATGGCAAGATCTCCCCAACAGCAATGAAATGTATGACTAGTTTAAGAATGGTGTGGTTGACGAATGAGTATTTGTCAGGATACTGGGAGAATTCCCTGCTCTTCTTTTCGACAGTTCCATAGTATCTTTATAGTCCACCTGTACAGGTAAACTAAACCTGAGGAGTCTCACCTCCTCAGTACTGTACCAAACTGTCAGCCTAGATTATGTACCCAAAACTAGGAATGGGCCTTGAAACCCTGATCTCTTGAAGAAAAAACTTGCACTTATAAAGCGCCTTTCACGACCTTGGGACATCCCAAAGCGCTTTACAGGCAATTAATAGTCACTGTTGTAGGAAACGCGGCAGCCAATTTGCGCACAGCAAGGTCCCACAAACAGCAATGTGATAATGACTAGATAACCTGTTTTAGTGGTGTTGGTTGAGGGATAAATATTGGTCAGGACACTAGGTAGAACTCCCCCGCTCTTCTTAGAAATTGTGCCATGGGATCTTTTACATCCACCTGAGAGGGAAGATGGGGTCTCGTTTAACATTTCATCTGAAAGACGGCACCTCTGGCAGTGCAGCACTCCCTCAGTATTGCACTGGAGTGTCAGCCTAGGTTATGTGCTGAGGTCTCTAGAGTGGGACTGGAACCCACGACCTTCTGACTCAGATGTGAGTGCGCTACCACTGAGTCACGGTTGATACCTAACTCCGAAGCACAAGTGCTAGCCAGTGAGCCAATTGCATATATCCTTTTTAAATTAACCGAGGACATGTGCACTCCTTTTTAGAATCTGAGTATGAATCAAGAGTAACCACGCACCTGAAGCCTAAACATATGTTGTCGTCTGTCTAGAAAGCATTTAGTTCCCAAGTTTCACTCGAGTCCTTGAAACAGAACTAACTGCGCTTTCAGAGATTGAGTAATGTTTCGAGACAAATTTCTTCCGTGACTTATTTCGCTCTCAACAAATTTTCCAGTCTAGAGGGAAAGGACACGTCAGCTCTTTCCCCCAAGGAAGCCAGCCTCAGCAAGAAAAATTTCAGCTGAATATACGAGAAGAATTGATTTTTGTTAATAGTGTTTCTTTGTAAGTACTCAAAAGAGGTAAATTTACTCAGAAAATACATTTGTCAGTGCATATTCCAGCATTTTTCCATTTCTAATCTAATGTGTCACTGATTATGCATAATGTTGCAGATTTAAAAATGGTCTTCTGTAGTAATAATCCCAAATGGTATGTACCTCTAAACATCTGGTGCACAGTGCTAAAAAAAAAAAGTTGGTTTACAATCTTTAGACTTTTTTTTAGTTTTATGGACTTTTTTTATTTTCCTTTTTGTTCTCTCTGTACTTCTATATGCTCAGCTCCTTCATAGTTGGGAAGTTCCAATCTGACCTTGTATTTTGAGGTAATTATCTTAATTATTAAGTTGATTGCATGTTGTATTTAGTTCTCTATGGCCAGCCTAGTAGAAACCAGATATTTACCTAGTGACCTAACGGAAACCAGAATGGGCTGTACCCATCTAAATCTGATTCAATTTCTGTACGTGCAAAGTAGAGCATCTTAATCAGATGAAAGTTGTAATGGCCTGAAATGCAGTTTCTAGAATATTTGACCTGTCAACATGTTAAATTACTATTTTGCTTTCTTTATTTAACATCCACCTGAGAGGGAAGTGGTAGCGCACTCACATCTGAGTCAGAAGGTCGTGGGTTCCAGTCCCACTCTAGAGACCTAGGGGGAAAAATTCAGTATCGCCCCGTTTGGGGCGCAATTATCGGCCGGGCGCAAAGATTAGCGCCTGGCGCTAATTATCGCCTCCGACTGCAAACTTGACTTTTATCGCCCCTGGAGGTGATTGGAGCACTAAATCAGGCGCTACACATCTGTCTTAAGGCGCAAAGGCCGAGGAGCGAGGCACTAACTCAGAGCACTGGCGAAGCTCATGTGATGTCAGTCAGCAATGGAACACAGACACAATGGCTCCGGCCAGTTCTTAAAGGGGAGGGTTGATCTTGCTTTCCATCCACATCCTGCTCATTGCAGCCTTGAATCTCGGCCTGGAGAGACCTGTACATCAAATCTGCTGGAAAGAACAATGGAGAGACCCAGGGAAAGAGCTCAGAGTGCAGCCCCCACAGTCTCTTCTAAATCGATACAAGGAAGGGCAAATCAAAATGAACCTGCAAAGTGCTGCTCAGTACCCAAAACTCCTTCACACAGCGTTGAATCTCTCCAGAAGTCAGTCAGTCTCTCTCTCTCTCTCTCTCTCTCTCTCTCTCTCTCTCTCAATGCGTGGTTCAAAAATGTCGCCAACAAAAAAAGGCAGGAAGCGGTCGCCTTTAAATAGCGCTCCCTTCCTGACTGCAAAACGCTCCCTTCAACCTGTCGTTGCAGGCGGTAAGGCAGGGGGCGCCACTCAATATCCGCTCCGGGGCGCTACCGGGGCGTTGCGCACTCGACTGATGTCACAATCTGCCGGCGCAGGAGATCGTGGCGGTACTGTTTCGCCGCAAAATGGCTAGCTAATTCCGCGAGCGGCGCAAACATCGCTGCGCCTGGGCGCTAACGGGAGGCGCAACCAACTGAATTTTTCCCCCCTAAGGTTTTAATGTTAAAATTTGTAAGCAATTATAAAATCCTGTTCCCATTTTAAATGTTTGCAAACACATAATTACCGTAAAGAATGAATGTAGTGTGAAATATTAATTCATCAATAACTCTTGTACAGTTAAGCATTAAAAAGTTCTTTATTCAAATCTGTTAGACTTTGAGAAAGATTAATACGATTTAACAGCCTCATAACAGTGCTTCTAAACATATATTGCACCTTTGGCATGGCACCAAGTTGTGTTGTTTAGCATACACAAATGGAATAATAGCTGGCTTGGATTGTATTACATGGAGATAATGGATACCCAGGAGGGATTACTGTGCAGTAATTCCGTCAAGGGAATTCAGGTGGTATCGTAAATAACATGAGTGAGAGATTAGCTGACAACCTTGAAATTGCTGCTGTGGTAATAATTTCAGGTAGGAGTAGACCATTGATCCGTCCAGCTTACCCACTGAACGTCCTCCAAGATTTCCTTGCTTTATTCCTCAATCTAAAGTTAAATCCTATATTTGTTGATGGGATCCTGTCTAGTTCCTTTTTGAACTGCAACCGTTGCTGGTAGTCTTGTTTCACGTGTATCAACCTTTTTTTCTGGATTTCTAAAATCCATCCCATCATTGACAAAACTCCACTTTATTTAATGTCTGGAGGAAAAGTTCTGGAACATTTCTAACTGATTTCCTGCAAAAGGCAATTGAGCCAAACTCCATAATTTCTTATTTAAACCTTGACACTAATGTGATTAAAGGGCTCAGACGGCATCGTGAACTGTAAGAGTAAAGTTCAGGCTGTTTTTGTCCCTTTTATCTGAACCCCCTGCAGATTAGATATCATTTCAAAACTATTCTAATAATTTCAGGTGGACTTTGATTATGCTCTTAGTCAGTTTTTGTACTGACACCTGTTATTGCAGAGCTGTTTGTGGTACTTTCCTTGCCCTTGGGTGATGACTTTCAGACAATAAAATGATAAGCTCTTAGGCACGTTTCATGGGAAGTCTGTAGTTGCAAATGTCTGTGTCCATTGTATATTATGTTATAAACCACAGGGATTACACTTCCGTTTGATTTTTTTTTGGCAGATGTATCCAGTTAAGATGTTTTCTAAAATATAACTAATAAATCCAATAAGGAATTCAGGAGAAACTTCTTTACCCAGAGAGTGGTGAGAATGTGGAACTCCCTACCACAGGAAGTAGTTGAGGCGAAGAGCACAGATGCATTTACGGGGAAGCTAGATAAGTACATGAGGGAGAAAGGGACAGAAGGATATACTGAGAGGGTGAGGTGAAGTAGGGTGGGAGGAGGCTCTTGTGGAGCATTAACACCAGCATGGGCTGAATTAACTGTGTCTGTGATGTAAGTTCTATGTAATAACACCTTGGGGGCCATGTTCCCTTTAAACTGCGCGGCCGCACAGCGGTCTCGAGGTTCTGTGCAGGCCGCTTGCTGGCTTCACAATGCAAAAAAACGTGTGTGCGCGGAAGTTTGAATGGGCCGTGCAGCCCGTTAAAGGGGGCCGCGCAGCCCAAAAAAAGATTAGAGGGAACGTTGCTTGGGGGTAAAATTCAGCTTGGGAGGGGGTATGAAGCTGGTGCTGTTGGTTCGGCTGCCTGTTATACACCCCGCCCGATTTTTCCTTTCCAGTGACTTTAATGGGCGGCCAATCCGCTGTCGTCTGCTTTGCGCCCCCCACCCAAGTTGAATTTCAACCCCTTATGTCCTGGATTTATATGTCTTCATGGTTTTTGTCATTTGACCCCTTGTTGCTATGTTCATGCCATTCAAGTATTGCATGGTAGGGAAAGAGAGTGCGGTTTTAGTCTGTTGCTATACAGCCCACTGTTAATTCAGTCTCTTGTTGATTTGAAAGTCACTTAATTCGAATTACTGGATTATTCAAATTTGGCTTGCATGTAGAAGGGCAACTGTGCCATTTCAAGACAGTTGCTTAATTTGAATTTCTGGATAATTCAGCATTATTTTTTGGCAGCTTTAAGTCACCAGGTGTACAGTGTATTATCTGCACAGTGTTGTAAGTATCCGAATGTAAACATTAAAATTTAATTTTTTTCCCCCTTTTTCTTATTTTTGTCTTGTGCCACATACTACTCTCTGACTCACAAATCCAAACTATGCCTAGACCTTGCTCAATGCAGGTCATAAGCCAGCTGCCAAGGAATGGTGTGGGTGTAGATTGGGGTGATTAATCTTCCAGGTTTCCCTCCTTCCTTGGAGGGAAGTGGCCGGCTCCTACTCAGTCCTTCCCCTGGTAGCACTGGGATTTTACCAGGTTTGAAATTGTGAATCTGAGCCTGGGTCTGACCACTTTCAGTATCTTCAGATTAACATATCACATAGCTTGATATAAAGAAAGACTTTCATTTATATAGCACCTTTCACAACCTCAGGCCGCCCCAAAGCGCTTCACAGCCAATGATGTACTTTTGAAGTGTACTCACTGTTGTAATGTAGGAAACACGGCAGTCAAATTGCGTACAGCAAGCTCCCACAAACAGCAATGTGATAATGATCAGAATTTTTATTTTAGTGATTTTGGTTGAGGGTTAAATATTGGATAGGGCACTGGGGATAACTCCCCTGCTCTTCAAATAGTCATGATGCGGAGATGCCGGTGTTGGACTGGGGTGGACAAAATTGAGAGGTCGCACAACACCAGGTTATAGTCCAACAGTTTTATTTGAAATCACAAGCTTTCGGAGCTATCGATCGCCCCTTCCTCAGGTGAAGTAAAGAAATACAGACTCGACAAAGCATATATAGATAGAGAACAATGCATGTGTACCTTACAATTGCAGTTGTCTGCAATTGTAAGGTACACATGCATTGTTCTCTATCTATATATGCTTTGTCGAGTCTGTATTTCTTTACTTCACCTGAGGAAGGGGCGATCGATAGCTCCGAAAGCTTGTGATTTCAAATAAAACTGTTGGACTATAACCTGGTGTTGTGCGACCTCTCAACTTCAAAATAGTCCCATGGGACCCTTTATGTTCACTTGAGAGGGCAGACAGACTCGGTTTAAAGTCTCATCCGAAAGACGGCCCCTCCGACAGTGCAGCACTCCCTCAGTACTGCAGTGGAGTGTCAGCCTGACTTATGCACTCAAGTCTCTGGAGTGGGGCTTGAACCGACAAATTCTGACTCCGAGACGAGAGTGCTACGACCAATGTTCCCCCTTTAACGAGCTGCGTGGCCCATTCAAAGTTTTGCCCATGTGCATAATTTCACATTTGAAAAGCTGGACCCGGGCTGCGCGGGACCGGCAGACAGCTATGCAGCTTAGTGGGAATGTATGCGACCACTGAGTCACGGATGAGATTTACTGATATTTCTGTTATACTTTTAAAGTTTATATATGTCTTTAGAACTTCTTAAAGATGGGATTTTCAAACTGTGCCATGAGTTGAAAGTAGGCTTTTGACACTCTCAAACTTTGAATGGTACCATGGGATCTTTAAGGCCCACATGAACCATCACGACAGGCAGAGAGGCCTTTGGTTTTAATGTCTCATCTAAAGGCCAGCATCTATGAAAATGCACTGGAGTGTTAGCATAAAATATGTGTTCCTGCAGTGGACCTTCAAGTCTCACTATCTGGCTCAAGATATGAGAAAACTACCAACTAAATTTAAAAAAGGAAATGGAACAAATCCAGGCAACGTTAGCTTAATGTCGGTGGTAGGTTCGATATTGGAATCTTTACTCAAAAGATGTAACAGAAAAACTTCTTGGGCCAAATGACCTGTTTCTGTGCTGTAAATTCTATGTAAAACCAGGCTGAGACAACACGATTAGTGTCATTGTCAGGAATTTCTCATCTCCAAACCAGAAATTCTGGCTTGGAAATGAGAAATTCCTGACATGCGGGACATTCTCACTTTGCCCTATCCAGCACAACCACATAATGTACATCTCTCATAATTTCAATAAGACTTTAGTTGAAAATCTTAAACAATGCCAACTTCGTATGGGTGCTTGAGAGCAATATGTAAAATAATTGTGATCTTATCTGTTGAGTTGTAGATACTGCTGTCGCTTTTGATAAGTTAAGCAGCTCCTTTTTTTGTTTTAAAGAGAGATTTCTGTTATCGCTTTTCTAAGGTCTCCCTTTACAACGTACCATTCATAGAACACTTGATTGGCACCCCATCCACAACCTTAAACATTCACTCCCTCCACCACCAGCACACCGTAGCTGCAGTGTGTACCATCTACAAGATGCACTGCAGCAACTCGCCAAGGTTTCTTCAACAGCACCTCCCAAACCCATGACCTCTTCCACCTAGAAGGACAAGGGCAGTAGACGCATGGGAACACCACCACCTGCAAGTTCCCCTCCAAGTCACACACCATCCTAACTTAGTAATATATCGCCGTTCCTTCATCGTCGCTGGGTTAAAATTCTGGAACTCCCTTCGTAACAGCACTGTGGGAGTACCTTCACCACATGGACTGCAGCGGTTCAAGAAGGCGGTTCACCACCACCTTCTCGAGTAATTGGGGATGGGCAATAAATGCTGGCCTTGTCAGCAACGCCCACATCCCATGACTGAATATAAATAAAAAGAACATGTGGATGGGCAGACAAGCTGCTCTCAGGGGCCTACCAATTTAACCAGCTGTTAGGAAGTGTGTGACCGTGGACTAATGATCCAGAGGCGTGAGTTCAAATCCCACCACGGCAGCTGAGGAATTTCAATTCAGTTAATTAAAGCTAGTATCAGTAATGGCGACCATGAAACTATCGGATTGTCGTAAAAACCCATCTGGTTCACTAATGTCCTTTAGGGAAGGAAATCTGCCGTCCTTACCCGGTCTGGCCTATATGTGACTCCAGACCCACAGCAATGTGGTTGACTCTTAACTGCCCTCTGAAACGACCTAGCAAGTCACTCAGTTGTCACAAACCACTGCGAAAAGCAATAATAAGAATAAAACCGGACAGCCCACCGGGCATCGACCTCGGCACCGGGTTCGGACACGAAAGTGGCGCACCCAGCCCAGTCGGCCCTGCAAAGTCTTCCTCACTAACATCTGGGGACTTGTGCCAAAATTGGGAGAGCTGTCCCACAGACTAGTCAAGCAACAGCCTGACATAGTCATACTCACAATCATACCTTTCATCCAATGTCCCAGACTCTTCAATCACCATCCCTGGGTATGTCCTGTCCCACCGGCAGAACAGATTCACCAGAGCTGGCGGCACAGTGGTATACAGTCGGGAGGGAGTGGTCCTGGAAATCCTCAACATTGACGCTGGACCACATGAAGTCTCATGGCTTCAGGTCAAGCAAGGGCAAGGAAACCTCCTGCTAATTACCACCTACTGCCCTGCCTCAGCTGATGAATCAATACTCCTCCATATTGAACACCACTTGGAAGAAGCACTGAGAGCAGCAATGGCACAGAATATACTCTGGGTGGGGGACTTCAATGTCCATCACCAAGAGTGGCTCAGTAGCACCACTACTGACCGAGCTGGCCGAGTCCTAAGGCTCATAGCTGCCAGACTGGGCCTGCGGCAGGTGCTGAGTGAACCAACACGAGGAAAAACCTGCTTGACCTCGTCCTCATCAATCTACCTGTCGCAGATGCATCTGTCCATGACAGCATTGGTAGCAGTGACTACCGCACAATGCTTGTGGAGACGAAGTCCCATCTTCACACTGAGGACACTCTCCATCGTGTTGTGTGACACTACCACCGTGCTAAATGGGATAGATTCAGAACAGATCTAGCAGCACAAAACTGGGCATCCATGAGGCGCTGTGGGCCATCAGCATCATTAGAATTGTATTCCACCACAATCTTTAACCTCATGGCCCGGCATATCCCTCACTCTATCATTACCATCAAGCCAGGTGTTCAGAGAGATTTGGGTGTCCTCGTGCAAGAAACACAGAAAGCTAGCATGCAGGTACAGCAAGCAATAAGGAAGGCAAATGGCATGTTGGCCTTTATTGCAAGGGGGTTGGAGTATAAGAGTAAGGAAGTCTTGCTACAATTGTACAGGGCCTTGGTGAGACCACACCTGGAGTACTGTGCACAGTTTTGGTCTCCTTATCTAAGGAAGGATATACTTGCCTTGGAGGCGGTTCACTAGATTGATTCCTGGGATGTGAGGGCTATGATGAGAGATTGTGTAGAATGGGCCTATACTCTCTGGAGTTTAGAAGAATGAGAGGTGATCTCATTGAAACATACAAGATTCTGAAGGGGATTGACAGGGTAGATGCTGAGAGGTTGTGTCCCCTGGCTGGAGATTCTAGAACTAGGGGGCATAGTCTCAGGATAAGGGGTAGGCTATTTAAGACTGAGATGAGGAAGAATTTCTTCACTCAGAGGGTTGTGAATCTTTGGAAATCTCTGCCCCAGAGGGCTGTGAATGCTGAGTCTTTGAGTATATTCAAGGCTGAGATAGATAGATTTTTGGACTCTAGGGGAATCAAGGGATATGCAGATCGGGCAGGAAAGTGGAGTTGAGGTCGATGATCAGCCATGATCTTATTGAATGGCGGAGCAGGCTCGAGGGGCCGTATGGCCTACTCCTGCTCTTATGTTCTTAATGAGGAGTGTAGAAAAGCATGCCCGGAGCAGCACCAGGCGTACCTAAAAATGAGGTACCAACCTGGGGAAGCTGCAACACAGGACTACATGCATGCTAAACAGTGGAAGCAGCATGCTATAGACAGGGCTAAGCGATCCCACATACAACGGATCAGATCAAAACTCTGCAGTCCTCCCACATCCAGTCGTGAATGGTGGTGGACAATTATACAACTAATGGGGGGGAGGAGGAGGCTCCATGAATATCCCCATCCTCAATGATGGTGGAGCCCAGCTTGCGAGTGCAAAAGACAAGGATGAAGGATTTACAACCATCTTCAGCCAGAAGTGCCGAGTGGATGATCCATCTCGGCCGCCTTCTGAGGTCCCCACCATCACAGAAACCTAGTCTTCAGACAATTTGATTCACTCCATGTGATATCAAGAAACGGCTGAGTGCACTGGATACAGCAAAGGCTATGGGCCCTGACAACATCCCAACTGTCGTGCTGAAGACTTGTGCTCCAAAACTAGTTGCGCCTCTAGCCAGGCTATCCAGTACAGCTACAACACTGGCATCCACCCGACAATGTGGAAAACTGCCTAGGTATGACCTGTCCACAAAAAAGCAGGACCAATCCAATCTGGCCAATTACCGCCCCATCAGTCTACCCTCAATCATCAGCAAGGTGATGGAAGGTGTCGTCGACAGTGCTATCAAGCGGCACTTACCGATAACCTGCTCACCGATGCTCATTTTGGGTTCCGCCAGGACCACTCGGCGCTATACCTCATTACAGCCTTGGTCCAAACATGGACAAAGGAGCTGAATTCCAGAGGTGAGGTGAGAGTGACTGCCCTTGACATCAAGACAGCATTTGACCGAGTGTGGCATCAAGGAGCCCTAGTAAAATTGAAGTCCATGGGAATCGGGGAAAACTCTCCACTGGCTGAAGTCATACCTAGCACAAAGGAAGATGGTTGTGGTTGTTGGAGCTCCGTCATCTCAGCCCCAGGACATCACTGCAGGAGTTCCTCAGGGCAGTGTCCTAGGCCCAACCATCTTCAGCTGCTTCATCAATGACCTTCCCTCCATCATAAGGTCAGAAGTAGGGATGTTCACTGATGACTGCACAGTGTTCAGTTCCATCCACAACTCCCCAGATGATGAAGCAACCCATGCCCGCATGCAGCAAGACCTGGATGACATTCAGGCTTGGGCTGATAAGTGGCAAGTGACATTTGTGCCACACAAGTGCCAGGCAATGACTATCTCCAACAAGCGAGAGTCTAACCACCGCCCCTTGACATTCAACGGTATTACCATCGCCGAATCCCCCACCATCAACATCCTGGGGGTCACCATTGACCAGAAACCTAACTGGACCAGCCACAAGAGCAGGTCAGAGGTTGGGTATTCTGCGGCGAATGTCTCACCTCCTGATTCCCCAAAACCTTTCCACCATCTAAAAGACCCAGTAAGGAGTGTGATGGAATACTCTTCACTTGCCTAGATGAGTGCAGCTCCAACAACACTCAAGAAGCTCGACACCATCCAGGACAAAGCAGCCCACTTGATTGGCACCCCATCCACCACCTTAAACATTCACTCCCTCCACCACCGGCGCACCGTGGCTGCAGTGTGTACCATCTACAAGATGCACTGCAGCAACTCGCCAAGTCTTCTTCAACAGCACCTCCCAAACCCGTGACCTCTATCACCTAGAAGGACTAGGACAAGGGCAGCAGGCGCATGTGAACACCACCACCTGCAAGTTCCCCATCATGTTACACACCATCCTGACTTGGAAATAGATCGCTGTTCCTTCATTGTCGCTGGGTCAAAATCCTGGAACTCCCTACCTAACAGCACTGTGGGAGTACCTTCACCACACAGACTGCAGCGGTTCAAGAAGGCGGCTCACCACCACCTTCTCAAGGGCAATTAGGGATGGGCAATAATGCTGGCCTTGCCAGCGATGCCCACATCCCAGGAATTAATTAAAAAAAACCTTCTGTTTCAATGGGCTCGAGGGCGTGAAGTAGTGTGTTGGCATTGTGGCCTCATATTTTTCTGCAGCGATATTCTAACTAAAGATACTCTAGCTAAAACTGTTCTAAAACGCCAAAATCATTTACCTCCCTTGTAGTGTAACCCTTAACTCTTAAAACACCACACATACTATTCAATGTGATAATAGTGCGAAAGTTGTGTTTGCCCAGGAAGAGTAAGAGTTTTGCTTGTGTGTTTTTAAAAAAGCCTTGCATAGCAGAAACACTGATTAGTTTATTAGTATAATGAATCCAGCATCTATTGGTTGCTGGCTTGTTCAGATAATAACAACTCCTGTAATATGCAAAATCTTCACTATCTTGTACACATCCTAAAGCACTGCTCTGGGTCTCTCTTCCCCCTCTCTCCCTCAACACTTTTTTCCAGTAATCAAGGCAGGTGCTGAGTATGGTTCCAAGCCCAATACTACCCTCACCCACAGTCCACATGTATAGTTTCTAACAATGAGTCAAAAGTGAGGGCTGTGACTATCTCCAACTGCACCACCCCCGTGTCTATCTCAGGGATACTGAGCTGATTGTGCCCCAGTTGTTGTCCTCGCACAAATCTAGGATTGAAGCTGAGGCCTCCATGGTTGGGCACCACGACAGGTGGGGCATTGCTGTGTTTATGCTACATTTTTGGGGATGATGTGTTGGGAAAGCTAATGCTGCAAGTAACGGACGTTTGAACATAAACGTCCCATTTGTCTGATTAATTACTTTTGTGAGCACATTGCCGACTTGTTTCATTTGCAGAAATGCATAATTTAACTATAATTGGAGATCTTCTGTTGTATTTGGCTGGAATTCAGTATGTAAGATAAACAAGTTCATGCTGACTGTAGTTTTTCTTTGAGGAAAGGTCACTTAGAAAGTTGCAGTATTCCTTTTTCCTGGAGCTTTTATGTCGGATTCTATGATGAGATTTTAAAACAATACATTGCCCTGGTATCCATTTATTTTTGCTTCATTTTTATTGACGATTATGTTGCAGTTGATTAGAATTAAGGAATTAAATATGATTACAGGAAGAGGATTTTTGTTTTATTCACAATATATAATAAATTAGAATTAATGATTACAATGCTTAGCCTGTTTGTAGAGTGACCTTTTTTCTTTTTCTTCCTAGTTTTAGACGTTCTCGGTTGTTGTACAGAATCAAGAAGCTAGCTGTGTGGCTGTTAGCAGTGTACATATGCATTCCTTTCGTAGTAAAGCTGTGTCCAGCCATTCAAGCCAAGCTGGTCTTCTTAAATTTTGGTGAGTATAGTACAATGTGCCACCGAGTAGTAATTCGGTGAATTCTATCACTTTATACCTTTCAACGTTCCTCAGCAGCCATTGGTGGGGTGCCTTCAGCCGTCTAGGCCGCAAGCTGTAGAATTCTCTCCCTAAATCCCTCTGCCTCACCACCTGTGTCTCCTCCTTTAAGACCCTTCTTAAAACCTACCTCCTGGACCAAGCTTTTGGACACCCTCCTAAAGTCTCCTTTCGCCCGGTGACCAACTTTGTCTGCTTACATAGGAACAAGAGCAGGCCATTCGGACCCTCACGCCTGTTCCGCCATTCAATTAGACCATTACACTCCTGTGAAGAGCCTTGTGACGTTTTCCTACCAAATAAATAAAAGTTTATTTGCCACCTCCAGCGTGATCCCACCACCAAACACATCTTCCCCTCAACTCCCCTTTCAGCATTCCGAAGGGACCGCTCCCTCCGCGACACCCTGGTCCACTCCTCTATCACCCCCAACACCCCTTCCCCTTCTCCCGGCACCTTCCCATGCAAGCGCAGGAGATGCAACACCTGCCCTTTTACCTCCTCCCTTCCCACTGCCCAGGGCCCCAAACACCCCTTCCAGGTGAAACAGCGATTTACTTGTACTTCTTGCAACTTAGTACACTGTATTCGCTGCTCACGATGTGGTCTCCTCTACATTAGGGAGACCGAATGCAGATTGGGTGACCACTTTGCGGAACACCTCCGTTCAGTCCGTAAGGGTGACCCTGAGCTTCTGGTCGCCTGTCACTTTAATTCTCCGCTCCACGCCCACTCAGACCTCTCCGTCCTTGGCCTCTTACACTGTTCCAATGAAGCTCAATGTAAGCTCGAGGAACAGCACCTCATCTTTCGATTAGGCACTTTACAGCCTTCTGGACTCAACATCGAGTTCAACAATTTCAGACCATAACCTCTGCCCCTATTGTTTTTTTCTCTTTCACATGGCAGCTGTTGATCATTCTGCCATTCCATTTACACTTCATCTAGAGTCATCTTTTGTTTCTTAACTTGTTCCATTACCATCTCCTTTTGCCTTGCACCATCATCCCTTTTGTCTCTTAATCTCTCCTGCCTTCCATCCTATCACAGACCTTCCCTTTTGTTCTTTCCTCCCCTCCCCCCTTTCCCTGCCCCTACTCTTGCTTAAAAATCTGTTACATCTCCAACTTTTTCTAGTTCTGACGAAAGGTCATCGACCTGAAACGTTAACTCTCTCCACAGATGCTGTCTGACCTGCTGAGTATTTCCAGCATTTTCTGTTTTTTATTTTTAATAAAAGCTGTTGTTGAGCTTTGAACCTTTTCCCCTTGTGAACTTGCTCTTGTGCTTTTTTTAAATCCTTCTATATCTGTGTTTTTTTTCCTTCTACTCCTCCCTTTTACAGCTGCTAATTTCCACATACAGTATTTCTAAATCTAATGAAGTACGTTTTTGGTCAAAGCTGCAGTTCTGTATGTTAAAAAATACCCCAAGATGGAAAAGTGACTTGTTTCCTCCATTCTTCCCATCATCTGCGGTCTTTGCTCTAGCTCTGAACCAGAATATTACATGAGACGTACCAGTGTAGGTCTTGGTGTAGCTCTAAGAGTTTGAGACACTGTGTATTTGCCATTAAAATAGCTGGTGGTTTAACAGCCACATATAATTTAGGCGGATCCTGTGGTCAATGTCACTGTACTTTTAAGCAAATGTTGCTATTTAGTCTCTTCCACCCTCAAATTAAATAGTCATATTCCACTGATCGAAAACTCACGAACTTTAATGCACGGTAGATGGAAGCTTCAAGTGTCACTCACTATAACCTAAACACGTCTCTGTAAAAATGCAGAAATGCATCCAGGTGCTATCCTGTAGATCTGCCTTAATAAACAGCGTAGTTGTGCTTATATTACTCTGTCCCATTCCCTGGAATTATACAGTAAGTGAAGTACTTCCATTTTTTTGTTCTTCAGTACAAAAACACTACAGCTGTGTTCTTCCCACTTACAACACTGTTGCTTATATGGATTATTTAAAATGTTCGTTTTGTATTTGAAGTATTATTTGAGGGGCTTCCCCATTAGTTCTGAGCTAAAGTCAAGGCCCCTGAGCCATACAGGCCAGGAAGGCCCCAGATCTTGTCTGTGCTCTGTGCTGAATTAACTGACATCAGCTGAAGCAGCAGCTGACGACAACTCCCCAGGGTTAATGAACAGAAAACCAGTCAGAGTTTCTACTCCTGATTGTTATATAACAGCTCTACTGGAAGTGCGCTTTGTGGGGTTTTCAGGACTGGTTTTGCTGCAATGCCCCCTCCCATAACTGAATAACCAGTTGGCACTCACTGTCAAGGTTCATATCCCAGTTAGAGTATCAAAGCCCAAGGAGAGGAAGAGGACAAAATAGTACTTAAGATAATCATAATTTGGGGAATGTTTGGCGGGTTTCTAAACCACAGGCTTATTTGGGACTACAGAAAACAAGAAAATATCATCCAAAGTTCACTGTGAAAAAGCTTTTATGACGAGAGCAGGAATGTTTAGATTTTGACAGCAAAATATTGATTCTTTACAAATCTCAGTTTCTAGTGGAGTATAGTTTTGATAGTTAAATATTAGAAAATGTACAAATTAGTATTTGCTATAACTTTTGTAAAAAATGTGTGATGTCAGTAAATTGATTAGGTCTCTTCTGCACCGAGCACATTTCTAAAGATTTAGATTTGTTAAGGAAATGCAGCTTTTAAATGTAGACAAAATAAAATCATTGCAGATTTAAATTTAATTACATGCAATTACTTTGACGGTGTCATTATTGTCCTAAAACTCCTAAGTTTTTATTTCTGTCTCTTTCCTTCATAGTGCGGCTACCGTATTTCATTGACTTGAAGAGGCCACAGGACCAAGGGTTGAACCACACATGCAATTTCTATCTTAAGCCTGAAGAGACGATTACTATTGGTGCTTGGTAAGTGAGCAAAGAGACTTGTAGAAAAAAAATACTGCAGATGCTGGAAATTTGTCTTGATTCCACAGATGCTGACTGACCTGCTGTGGGTTTCTTGTGATTTCCGTTTTTGTTGCAGTGTCGGCCTTGGCTCAGTTGGTAGCATACTCAACTCTGAGTCAGAAGGTTGTGGGTTCAAGTCCCACTCCATGGACTGCAGCACAAAATCTAGGCTGACACTCCAGTGCAGTACTGAGGGAGTGCTGCAATGTTGGAGGTGCCGTCTTTCAGATGAGACATTAAACTGAGGAGGACGTAAAAGATCCCGTGGCACTATTTCAAAGACGAGCAGCAGGTGTTCTCCCCGGTGTCCTGGCCAATATTTATCCCTCAACCAACATCACTAAAACAGATGATCTGGTCATTATCACATTGCTGTTTGTGGGAGCTTGCTGTGCACAAATTGGTCGCAGCGTTTCCTACATTACAACAGTGACTACACTTGAAGTACTTCATTGGCTGTTTGGGACGTCCTGAGGTTGTGAAAGGCGCTATATAAATGCAAGTCTTTCTTTCCTTCCTCCCTCCCTCCCTCAGACCATTGGTATAGATACTTAATGGTGTTAATATGTCAATTATTGTAGTGCACTGATGGTGTTAGGAAGAGAAGAAATATTTCTTTTGACTTGTAATCTTTGTTATATTGATTTTTTTTTGTTGAATAGTTAATTAAGAGACACCTTGTTTTCTTCCTTTTAAGAAAGGGACCTAGTCAGTTTGTCCATCATTACGTCTGTGGAAACTGTATTTGTTTCCTGTCATGAAACATCAGCAAAAAAGATTAAGGAAGGAGCTTGCATCCCAACGTGTGATGACTGCTTTGTAGAAACTGATGTCAAACCACAAGACCTTTTAAAAACTTTCTTTATAGAAGTAAAACCTGAATAGCATCTTGTGTGAGTTCCATAGCAGCAACAGTCCGAAATAAATACTTAGTCAGCGCATAACCCTTACACTGGTTGAAAAGTAGGAAACTTATTTTTAAAAAAAAAAGAAAATTTGGAAGATGTGCCCTCAAAACCAACTCTTCATTGAATACACACCCATTCAAAAAAAGGACAGGAATAGACCATCTGGTCCATCAGGCCCACCCATTTGGACATGTCAGAGTCCATGTGCCCCATCAGCCCTTCCCCCTGCCTTTCATAGTCTCTCAATCTCTTGGAAGAGGCAAAAACTCGAGCTGGGGGGGGGGGGCGTGCGCCAAAACTGAGGTCAATTTTGGGAATTTCCTCTCCGACCCCCAAAGTCAATCAAGCAAAGCTCCAGGAGACCGCAGTAACTCACTGAATATCCCTAATCCCAGCTAACCTGCAACCTACCTTCTATAACTCGAGGTATGCACAGGTCCAGTTCCCCTTTTGAAGGTCTGAAGGAACTGATACTTACCTCACACTTCGCTAATTGGCTGCACAGGTTGATGACTGTGAAATGAAATGCCTCTTGGCATTCAACCTAGTGTTTTGCTTTTGTATTTTATACTGATGCCCCCAGTTCTCGCCTCAACAAGCTTGAAAATTGTTCCTGCATCCGTATCATTTATGAAGAAGGTGAAGAGCAGTGGTTCCAACATGGATTCCTGCAGGACTTCACTTGTCACAAACCCATGCAGAGCTACTACATTGACATTCTGGTCATGTGGTACCTAATTGCCCTGGACTGAGTTGCACGCAGTAACAGGGTGCTGATAACTTAACACTTGGACTTTGCCGTAATGATTGAAGATGATATGATCTGGAATGCACTGCCTGAAAGCGTGGTGGAAGCAGATTCAATAGTAATTTTCAAAGGGCATTGGATATATACTTGAAAAGGAAACAAAAATTGCATGCCTATGGGGAAAGAACAGGGGAAGTGGGTCTAATTGGACCGCTCTTTCAAAGAGCCGGCACAGGCACGATGGGTCGAATGGCCTCCTTCTGTGCTGTATGATTCTGTGTCATTAGCACCCCTCAATTGTGCGATGCCTTTTAAAAGACTCATTAACTGTTACATATTTCATTGCTTTCTATTATCTTTATCTTTTTTTAAAGTGTAAACTTTTAAGCTGTTTACTTTCAGGTAAATAAAAATCTGATTTTAGTTAGATCTGTTTTGAAATATTTTTCCTTTACCTCATTCTTTTAATGAATTGTTTCCCCTGCCCCAGGTCTCCTTAGGCCACACATAATTCCTCAGTTGAAGGAGAGAGCTGGTGAGATCCTCCAATGCCTCCAGTAATGCTGCCTATGTTGGCTATTATCAAATACATAATAGCACCATTGAGTTACAGCCTCTGATATCCCCCTTCCTTTGGGGTAGTGTTGGCTCTCCAGCATGGCTAAGGTCAGCATTTGCCATGCGGAGGATAATAGAAGCAAACTTTTGCCGTGCATTTTTTGTATCTAGAATGTTTTTTTTTAATACATTGTGGATCTCCTGTGTCATTCCACAAAGGGAGTCGAGACCAAGTGCAGTGTTCAGGTGAAGTGAGGTTAGAGGGCAGGGGATACTTGGACCAGAGTGCACAGATGTACGTAGTTCAGTCCCCAACACAACCTGTTCTTTCTGTATAATAGTTTGATGCTATTCACAGTAGCAAAGTGTTTTTGTGCCACTTTCTTGCATTTATTTTTCATTTAAAAAGACTTTTGCTGCAATGTGAACGCCTTCAGGTGGAAGGACTGACTTGCCCAGGCTGTGGAGCATGCTTGCAGCTCTTGTGATCCGTCAAGAAGAGGCCTGGCTAGAATGAAATGGTCACCCTGTTTCTTGAACCTTCTCTGTGAATGCTCTGATATTTTGAGGCATTGTGTCTGGCAGAGAGCTGACTATTTAGCCCCATTTTACCAACTAGATTTTAATGCAGCCTTCTCTGAGTCAAAGATCTCTGTTTGGCTTGAAAGCCAGAGTCATCACTACGAGGCTACTGGTTTACTTTTAAGGTTTTTATTTCTACCTTAGATTATGTAATCAAAATACATCATTTTTTTTTCTCCTTCCTCGAGCTTGAACTTTGTTATACAGTCTGAGAGATTGCATAAATGACTTGAGTGCCTTTTCCCATGAAAACCAGCAGGGTTTCTATTATCTGGAATCATGGTGCCCACCAATGTTCCCCCTAATTTAAACTTTGGGTGCGTGGTCCCTTTAACAGGCTGCATGGCCCATTCAAAGTTTTGCACATGTGCAACATTTCACATTGGGAAAACCCGGTCCCGGGCTATGCAGGACCAGGAGACAGCTGCGCAACCGCACAGCTTAGAGGGAACGTTAGTGCCTACTGTGGCTATTGCTAGACGATACAATTCTTATTTACAGAAGTACCTCCCAAACCAGCAACCTCCACCACCTAGAAGGACCAGGGCATCATGCACAAGGGAACACCATCACCTCCGAGTTGGACATATATTGCGGTTCCTTCATTGTTGCTGGGTCAAAATCCTGTAACTCCCTCCCTAACAGCACAGCGGGAGTACCTTCACCACACGGACTGCAGTGGTTCAAGAAGGCAGCTCACCACCACCTTTCTCGAGGGCAACTAGGGATGGGCAATAAATGCTGGCCTTGCCAGCGATGCCCATATCCCGAGAATGATTTTTTTTTAATGGCGTTCACTGGCTGATTTTGTTTCTTCTAAAGCTGCTTTTACATTGCAAGCCTCGATCTTGGGAGAGTAGTCCAAGTGCACCTCTTTCCCATTTTTACTTGTGGATGACGCAGCTGATTTGCTTGGAGACAAGCTGTACCCGTGAGTCTTGCTGTTTCGTGCAGGCGCAGAGTGGCCATGACAGTTTGGCCGGCGTGAATGCCTGAAGAACTGGCACCATGCCAATGAAAATTGACGTCACGACCTAACCACTGGAAATTGCGTGAGGAGGTTGTGGTTCCACTGCCAGTAAATGCTTTGCTGCTGCTAGGTCAGCACGTTTCCTTGCCCCAGCAAGACTCCGTTAAAAACAGATCTCCTAATCTGCTGCCCTTCTATATTAAAAAAGAAAGTCCGACTCGTTAAATTTCAGTGGAGCACAGGAACAGGAGTAGGCCGTTCAGCCCCTCGAGCCTGCTCTGCCATTCGAATGGATCATGGCTGATCTGTACCTCAGCCCCATTTCCTTGACTAATATTACAGTAATAAAGCAACTCCAGTATTAAAGGTAGCTATATTATTGTAATATTTAAACTACAGAGATAAACACACAATAATTTAAGTATTACATTTTGAAGATTTTAGATTGGCTGACCCCTGTTTTTTTTCTATTCTGCATTCTCTGTTCTCACTTGCAACTATTTTTTATTTTGCTATTTACAGTAAATTGATTATTTTTCTATTGAATCTGAAATAATTAACTTTCATAATCTCTTAAAAATACATTAAAAACACTTTTACCTAGTAGAAATTTTCAGACAACAGTAGACCACTGCTCCATCTAGTCTACCCATTTTAAACTCTCATGAGATTATCTTGATTATCGATGTCAATTTTTGTCTGATCATGCTCTTGCGAAGTGCCTCGGGACATTTTACTACATTAAAGGCACTATATAAATGCAAGTTGTTGTTGATGATGCAATTCTAAGTCTAAAAGCCCTGAATCCCATTTGCTAACAGGAGCCTGTTTAGCCCCTTTCTGAATTTTTTATTCGTTCCTGGGATGTGGGTGTCGCTGGCAAGGCTGGCATTTATTGCCCATCCCTAATTGCCCTTGAGAAGGTGGTGGTGAGTTGCCTTCTTGAACCGCTGCAGTCCGTGTGATGAAGGTATTCCCACAGTGCTGACTTTGTCGCAGCAGTTTGGTACATTACAGAGTGGCTTGCTGGGCCATTTCAGAGGGCAGTTAAGAGTCAACCACATTGCTGTGGGTCTGGAGTCACATATAGGCCAGACCAGGTAAGGACGGCAGATTTCCTTCCCTAAAGGACATTAGTGAACCAGATGGGTTTTTACGACGATCCGGTAGTTTCATGGTCACCATTACTGATACTAACACTTTAAAACCAGATTTTTTATTGAATTGAATTTAAATCCCTCAAGCTGCCATGGTGGGATTTGAACTCACATCTCTGGATTATTACTACCAGGCCTCTGGATTGCTAGTCCAGTAACATAACCACTATGCTACCGTTCCCAAATATAGTTTCTTGTTCCACGACCCTTACTGATAAACATGTACGACGGACTATCCTCTTGCTGGCTAGCCTAACATCTGTCATTGGGAAAATGCTAGAGTCCATTATTAAGGAAGTAGTAGCAGGACATTTAGGAAATCATAATACAGTCAAGCAGAGTCAGCATGGTTTTATGAAAGGGAAATCCTGTTTGACAAATTTGCTAGAGTTCTTTGAGGATGTAACGAGCAGGGTGGATAAAGGGGAACCAGTAGATGTAGTGTATTTGGATTTCCAGAAGGCATTCGATAAGGTGCCACATAATAGGTTACTGCAGAAGATAAGAGCTCATGGGGTTGGGGGTAATATATTAGCATGGATAGCGGATTGGTTAACTAACAGGAAACAGAGAGTCGGGATAAATGGGTCATTTTCAGGTTGGCAAACTGTAACAGGGATCCGTGCTGGGGCCTCAGCTGTTTACAATCTATATTAATGACTTGGATGAAGGGGCCAAGTGTAATGTAGCCAAATTTGCTGATGATACAAAGATAGGTGGGAAAGCAAGTTGTGAAGAGGACACAAAGAATCTGCAAAGGGATATAGATAGGTTAAGTGAGTGGGCAAAAATTTGGCAGATGGAGTATAATGTGGGAAAATGTGAGGTTATCCACTTTGGTAGGAAAAATAAAAAAGCAAATTATTATTTAAATGGAGGCAGACTACAAAATGCTGTGGCACAGAGGGATCTGGGGGTCCTTGTGCATGAAACACAAAAAGTTAGCATGCAGGTACAGCAAGTAATTAGGAAGGCAAATGGAATGTTGGCCTTTACTGTAAGGGGGATGGAGTATAAAAGTAGGGAAGTCTTACAACAACTGTACAGGGCGTTGGTGAGACCACACCTGGAGTACTGCGTACAGTTTTGGTCTCCTTATTTAAGGAGGGATATATTTGCATTGGAGGCAGTTCAGAGAAGGTTCACTAGGTTAATTCCTGAGATGAAGGGGTTGTCTTATGAAGAAAAGTTGAGCAGGTTGGGCCTATACTAATTGGAGTTTAGAAGAATGAGAGGTGATCTTATTGAAACATATAAGATTCTGAGGAGGGGGCTTGAAAGGGTAGATGCAGAGAGGATGTTTCCTCTCATGGGGGAATCTAGAACTAGGGGGCATAGTTTCAGAATAAGGGGTCGCCCATTTAAAACAGAGATGAGGAGGAATTTCTTCTGAGGGTCGTGAATCTTTGGAATTCTCTACCCCAGAGAGCTGTGGAGACTGGGTCATTGAATATATTTAAGGTGGAGATAGACAGATTTTTGAACGATAAAGGAGTCGAGGGTTATGCGGCGCGGCAGGGAAGTGGAGTTGAGGCCAAGACCAGATCAGCCATGATCTTATCGAATGGCGGAGCAAGCTCGAGGGGCCAAATGGCCTACTCCTGCTCCTATTTCTTATGTTATGTGCTTACTGGAAAAAATAGATCTTCTTGGAAGAGAGAAATGTCCCAAGATAGCTAACCTGTCCTCATAGCTCTGTTGCCTTAGTTCTGGAAATGAAGCTAGCAGCTTTTTAAAGTTGGGATCAAAACTGCATGCAGTACTCTGGATGTGGTCTCACCAAGACTCGGTGTAATTTTAGAATTACTTCTCAAGTTATAGGTTACACTCCTAGCCATATATCTCAACATTCCGCTTGCCTTCCTAACTGCCACTGAACACTGAGCCAACAGCTTTAGCAAACTGTCCAGAAAATCCCCAGGAGCCTTTTCCTGTTGTAAAACCACCATTCTAAGCTTTTATGATTTACTTTTATTAAAGAATTTAGATTGAATTGTTCCTCCCCTTGTATTTATTGCTACAATAAATACAACTTTATATAGCAACTAGTCTTGCATTGCTAATGAGATATATCCATTAGTGGCACGATCAAGCAGACGGTTGAAAGCAGACTATTCTCACCCAAGCACTGGAGCTGTTAAATGACATGCTTCTGACTGTTAATAGAAAAATCCTTTATGATTCGATGATAAAATGCTTTTAATTTCCTTTAACATTGAAAGCACAGTAAACTTTCGATAAATGTTCTTTAGGGAAGGAAACCAGCCGTCTTTACCCAGTCTGCTGTATAGCGGAGACAAGCACCACATCAACATGACCATGAAGCTGTTGGATTGGCGTAAAAACCCAACTGGTTCACTAATGTCCCTGTAGGGAAGGAAACCTGCCGTCCTTACCCGGTCTGCCCTAAATGTGATTCCAGTTCCACACCAACGTGGTTGACTCTTAATTGCTCTTTGAAGTGGCCCAGCAAGCCACTCAGTTGTATCAAACCACTACCAGTGGTTCAAAAAGAAGGCCCACCTCCACCTTCTCGGGGCAACTGGGGATGGGCAATAAATGCTGGCCTTGCCAGTGAGGCCGCATCCCGAGAATTTTTAAAAAAATGTGTAGCTAATTCCAAAATAATCTGATGCAGGAATTAGAACCTAGTATCACATTTTCCCTCATTATGTGGTAATCCGAACCCAAGCATAACATTTCAATGAAAATAAGTTGTGCAGTTTAAAAAAAAATTTTGAGTCTTCTTTAAAATGAGAATTTTTCAGCAAACAGAATAATAGTTGTGGCTACAGTAGACATAAATTTTGTAAATTGTTAAAATTGCAGCAATTGTGACAGACTAATCTCCAACATCTATAGTTTTAAATAGATATAAGTATAGGCCCAGAAATTGCAGTGTGAGGGTTCGTGCGAGGGTAAGCCCTTCCCGCGATGTCTCACTGCGCCTTGGCTTTTTCAGTCCCAGCTCGCTGGAACTTCATGTCCCAGCCATCAGCTGCGAGTGCATCGTGATTCCACAGTGCGGAGTTAGTTCGAGTGCACTGTGGGATCACGTGACTGAGTTACAGCCAATGGCAGCACACCAAGCTCTCATTCATAGAATTCACAGCGGCCATTGAACTGCTGTGAAAACTAGGAATACAACAAGCCCCCAAAAGAAGAGCTAAACCTCCATTAAATTAAAAAAAAAACCCATCACATTATTAAAATAAGTGTAATTAAATAAATTAACCTTTTTAAACAAAAAAATAAATTTTTGAAAAAATTTTAAATCTTTTAAAATGTTATAAAAATAAACTTACCTGTCTTTAAAGTCGCTACTAAAGATTTACCTGTAAAAAAAAATTCTAAATACTACTTAATTATGTACTTACCTGGTTAAAAGAGGCTCCTGCGCCTGCTTTTTACTTTTCCAGAATCTTCAATACTTACCTGCGTGCGCAAGCGATGAAGTGCACTGCGTGCGCGCAGCCTGTAGCGCGCACGCGGTGCACTGAGGACCCGCCCCCTTTCACTTCCATCAATTGCCGGTTTTCAGTGCATGCGCAGTGCATGCTGAAAACCGGCAATTGAAGTCTGGCTGCGCGAGTGTACACTGTGCGTACTCTCGCGCAGCCGGATCAATTTCTGGGCCATAGTCTTCTGTTACTATTTTCTGTTTACACAATTTTATCTGTTTTCATTTGAACTGAATATTTAACTTAATTTAAAACTAATGACAGTTATTGGCTGTACAGCAGATGTTATAGTCAGTTCTTGTGTCTTCCATTTTCTATTTAATTTTGATTTAGAAAACTCTCTAAACTTGCGACCTTCCCACAACCACTGTTTTACTGACAATCAGTACAGCACAGTCAGGAGATCCAAGCAGAAATCAAGTCCAGGAAGAATATCTGGATAAGAGGCCAGAATATCTACCCTCAGTGTCAATGAAATAAATAATAACAGGGGTAGAATAGGTATGTATGTTTGCAGGCTAGGTTGTGTAAAATGTATCGTAAGAGAGAAACTTTGATTTTTGTTATTTTTCCTCCCCATTTTCTGTTTCCATTACGCTGTGCATCATTCCCTCACTGAGAGGTTGAGCAGAGGACCTGTGTTCAGTTTTTTGCCACTAATACTCTTAACCTGGGCTACTGGGAGAGGAGTGAAACTGGTGATGGTTGACTTGCCCTCTAATTTTAAGTTGCTTGTCTCTACTGTCAGTCGTGGCTCAGTGGTACCACTCTTGCCTCTGAGTCAGAAGATTGTGAATTCAAGTCCCACTCCAAAGACTTGAGCACAAAATCTAGACTGACACTCCCAGTGCAGTACTGAGGGAGTGCTGCACTGTCGGAGGTGCCGTTTTTTGGAGGAACTGTTAAACAAATGCCCCGTCTGCTTTCTCAGGTGGATGCAAAAGATCCCATGGGACTATTTGAAGATCAGGGGAGTTCTCCCTGGTGTCCTAGTCAGTAATTATCCCTTAACCGACATCACTAAAACAGATTATCTGGTCATTATCTCATTGCTGTTTGTGGGATTTTGTTGTGCGCAAATTGGCTGCCGGGTTTCCTACATTACAACAGTGACTACACTTCAAAAGTACTTCATTGGCTGTAAAGCGCTCTGGGACATCCTGAGGTTGTGAAAGGCGCTATAGAAATGGAAGTTGTTCTTTCTTCCTTTCTTTCCCTAGTTTCTCTCTCATCTCGCCCGTGAGGCACACCTCTACCCCATTCCCACTAAACGCATGGCCCCAGTGCTAGTTGACATTGTAGATGGCTCCCTCTCCTCAAGCACTGTTCCCCTCCCTTTCAAAGCCAGTCATAGCTCTCTCTTTCCACCCGGCCCCTCAAAAAACCCTCAGCGCCTCTGTCCTGACAAACTACCGCATCATCTACATCCTCCCTTTCCTCTGCAAAGTTCTTGAATATGTTATCGCCTCCTGAATCCATGTCCATCACTGCTGCAATTCCCTGTTTGAATCCCTCCAATCAGGTTTCTGCTGCTCCACAGCACCGGAATGGCCTTTAATGTCATGAATGACATTCTCTGATCATGGTGCAATATCCCTCCTCGTTCTCCTTGACTTCTCTGCAGTCTTCAGTATAATTTGCCTCCTCTCTGTTGTCCAGCTTGGTGGGACTGCCCTCACTTATATGATCAATGCCAGAACATCTCTAGCAATGGCCACTCCTCTTCTCCTGCCCCGCGTCCCCCACACTGTCATCTCTGGAATCCTCCAAGGATCTAGCTTTGGTCTGCTCCTCTTTCTCATCTACCTTCTGCCCCTTGGTGCCATCATCCGCAGACATGGTATCCGCTTTCTACATGTACACTGATGGCACCCAGATGTACCTTTCCACAACCTTTCTCAATCCCTCCACTCCGTCTGTGCTGCCAGACTGCTTGTCTGACATTCATTTTCCTTAAGCATCTGAACCGCATTGGGATTTTGTTTTCTATGTGTAAGGTGCTACATAAATGCAAGCTGTTTGTTTCATTGTTGTTCCTTTTCTACTAATTAGAGATAAGATGATTCCTCATTAGCTCAGATTGGGAACATATCACGTGAAGAACTGTAGCAGTTGATTTAGATTCCAGAGTCTTATCCAATTTTTATTTTTGGAATCAATATACCATTAAGTGTTGTAGAAAATGCTATTGAATCCAATATTGTAGGAACAAGAAAATACAGTTCAGCACATCAGCTGAGTCATTCACCCAGGAACCAAATCTGCCTATTTTTGTCCTTTTGAAACCCATATCCCTTTACTTCCTGCTGAAATTGAAGCCTGTGCAGTTCCCCTTTGAATGCTTTCAATAGGTCACAGTTGTTCTATTAATCTGGTTGTGTGGATATTGAGACATTTTCCGACTGAATCTTAACAAATAACACACCTTAAAGTCCATTTGTTTATTATAGATCTTATAAAAGCTTGCCGTAGTGACATGAGCATTTAATATTTGTTGAAGCATCAAAACAGTGGTACCAGGTCTAGTTTAAATCTGCATTTTTGCAGCTTAACAATGGTGCGTTGATGCTGTACTAAACAAAGCCCAACTTGTTCAAGTTAACTTTTACTGCCAGCATATATGCTACTGCTCAACTGGGAAACAAAAGACCAACAAAAAAAAATCTTTGCTGTTGGAAAATATGCCAGCAGTCTTCTGTAGAACCGGATCTGAACAATCAGGTCAAATGTGCTTATAGTAGCATATTCCTAATCATCTGGTTTAATTACAAGACAGTAGCTTAAATCCTTTGTTTTTAAAACAAAACCTACCTTCCTAGTTTATTTTCTCGTGCATGCTTCTTCAGCTTGGATCTTGGCTGTTTCAGTGACCTGATGTGGTTATCGCGACGCCTTTGCAAGCAGGGCACATTGTACGGCGAACCAACTTGGTTGGGTACAGTGGGTCCATACAGCAGCCTGAGCTATGCATTGCTGAAACTCACCCAAATGAGGAAAGTGACTTTTTAGGATTCATTTTTTTGTATTCATTGCTGTGAGGGATGTTAATGCTGGAGGAATGGAACATTTTCATTTTGATACCCGGTGTCAACATCATAAAGTTTAAGATCAGATATAACGCAATTAGATGCAGAGTCAAACTCCATCCATTTTCCTCCAACAACATGCCTCTGCTTCAACTTCAGAAGAGTAGCTCCTCCTCCTGCGCTGTTGTGATGTTTTCCCATAGAGGCTGTTCTGTGGCCTCTCGGAGTGAAATTTTCAATTTACTACCAAGATTTTGTTGTGCTTAGTGGAACTGTACTGAGACTGCCGAAACTCATTTCATAGAAGATGTTTTCAGTCAGTAGCTGGAGGGGACTGCACTCAGCACTGGATTTAAGCCAAGATCCTGGAGATCAAAGGCCATTGTACCACTCCGTCTGGATCTCTGGGTTTGTGGCTTAAATCCAATCCAAACTGATATGAGGAAAGTGACGGGCAGCCCTGGTATTTGAACTCCCGACTTTAGAATCTGAAATCCATTTTTCTGTTGTTCAAGTTAATGGGCAGCCCCGTCCACGTGCATTCAGTTTAGCTAGTTATGTGCGTGTTGATCAGGGCAGTGGTGAAATGCCCGTGCTACAATCAGGAGTGTGAATCCAGGGCTGTTTGCTCCATGAATTTGCCTATGGCAATATAACTTTTTCAGGTTTCAGATAACTTTGCTGCAGCATGATGTGGTATCCTTTGGTGAGACGGGATAAAAGCTCGCTGATACCCTTTTTATCTACCGCAGATGCACCTCCTCTCAGCTGTTAGTACAGTGCCATTGGTAGCAGTCATGGAGTACATCACAGCCATAGCTGAAGCAAGGATTGTGGTCCTGTGGTGAGGGGAAGGGGGAAATAGGACAAAAATGAAGTCCAAAGATAATTCCAGCAATTTGAGTCTACTAGTCACTCGATTCTGTAATCCCATTTATTTCTTAAAAATTTATTTCTTCTGCTAAATTCAGTGCTGTATCTGTGTAGAATACTAATCCACTCTGTTTACTGATAGGCACACAGTACCTGCTAGTCTATGGAAGGAATCGCGGGGAAAGGACCAGACGTGGTATGAAGGAACCTTGGCATCAGGCTACCCTATCATTCTTTACTTCCACGGCAATGCAGGCACCAGGTAAGGAGATGGGATAGTATTTTTAAACTGTGACTGTTCACCTCTTTTTAAAAAAAATTTTTAATCCTGGAACAGGGCCTCCCCTTTCCACAACCAGAGGAGGAAAGGAATAAGCAGGCTAGAATCTTTCTGGTTGACCAGGGCCATGCAAGAAAAGGATAAAAATTACAGTTTTCCCTGATGCTAGTACAACAACATCAACTTGCATTTATATAGCATCTTTAACATAGTAAAATGTCTCGAGGCGCTTCACAGGAGCGTAATCAAACAAAATTTGATACTGAGCTACATTAGATATTAGGACAGGTGACCAAAAGCTTGGTCAAAGAGGTAGGTTTTAAGGAGTGGCTTAAAGGAGGAGGGAGAGGTGTAAAGGTTTAGGGAGGAAATTCCAGATCTTAGGGCCGAGGCAGCTGAAGGCACGGCCACAGATGGAGTGAAGACAATCAGGGATGCGCAAGAGGCCAGAATTGGAGGGGCATAGAGATCTGAGGGTTGGAGGAGGTTACACAGAGAGGGAGGGGCGATGCTATGGAGGGAATTGAAAGCAAGGATGAGAATTTAAAAGTTGCACTAATACTGCATAAATACAGTACTATTAACAAATGTAACATAACAAACCTGTTCGTTTTTTTAAAAAAACTGCAGAGGTAATTCTGTACTCCTAGAGTAAAAAATTAGGGACAACCATGGGGAAGATTTCCTGTTTGTTATTTGTAGCTAAATCATAAATGTGGGTGTAAAAAAAAAATGTTCACAATTGCATTACAAATAACAAACAGAGGAAGGCTTCCCCACATAGTAGAAATATTTTGTATTATAGGCAGGAGAGAGAGGAGGACTTGACTTTTTTGTTTAAATAAACTTTTATTCATCAGCAGCTGGAGCAACTCATTGTAGCTCAGCTGAGTACTAAGAAAGTCATCAATCATCACGTGTAATTGGCAAAGGTAGTCTGGAGGACGAGTTCATGGAATGCATTTGAGACAGTTTCTTAGAACAATACGTCATGGAACCAACCAGGGAATAGGCTATTTTGATCTTGTATTGTGTAATGAGACAGGGTTAATTAATAATCTCAAAGTAAAGGATCCTCTGGGGAAGAGTGATCATAATATGATAGAATTTCACATTGAGTTTGAGAGTGAAATACTTAAATCCGTGGGAAATTGTGTTTAACAAATTTCAGCTTTTTGAGGATGTCACTTGCAGTGTAGGTAAAGGGGAACCAGTGGATATAGTATATTTGGATTTCCAAAAAGCATTCGATAAGGTGCCACATGAAAGGTTGCTACGCAAGATAAGAGTTGGTGGGGTTGGGGGTAATATATTAGCATGGATAGAGGATTGGTTAACGGACAGAAAACAGAGAGTAGGGATAAATGGGTCATTTTCCGGTTGGCAGGCTGTAACTAGTGGGGTGCCGCAAGGATCAGTGCTTGGGTCTCAGCTATTTACAATCTATATTAATGACGTAGATGAAGGGACCAAGTGCAATGTATCCAAGTTTGCTGACGATACAAAGCTAGGTGGGAAAGTAAGCTGTGAGGACACAAAGAGCCTGCAAAGGGATATAGACAGGTTATGTGAGTTGGCAGTAAGCTGGCATATGGAGTATAATGTGAGGTTATTCAATTTGGTAGGAAGAATAGAAAAACAGAATATTTTTTAAATGGTGAGAAACTATTAAATGTTGGTGTTCAGAGAGATTTAGGTGTCCTCGAACAGGAAACACAGAAAGTTAGCATGCAGGTACAGCAAGCAATTAGGAAGGCAAATGGCGTGTTGGCCTTTATTGCTAGGGGATTGAGGTACAGGAGTAAGGAAGTCTTACTACAATTTAAAGTAATTGGTAGGAGGTTTAGAGGAGATTTGAGGGGAAATTTCTTCACCCAGAGGGTGGTGGGGGTCTGGAACTCACTGCCTGAAAGGGTGGTAGAGGCAGAAACCCTCACCGCATTTAAAAAGTGCTTGGATGTACACTTGAAGTGCCGTAACCTACAGAGCTACGGACCAAGAGCTGGAAAGTGAGATTAGGCTGGATAGCTCTTTGTCGACTGGCGCGGACACGATGGGCCGAAATGGCCTCCTTCCGTGCTATAAATTTCTATGATTCTATGAATTGTACAGGGCTTTGGTGAGACCACACCTGGAGTACTGTGCACAGTTTTGGTCTCTTTATCTGAGGAAGGCCATACTTGCCTTAGAGGCGGTGCAACGAAGGTTCACTAGATTGATCCCTGGGAGGAGAGGGTTGTCCTATGAGGAGAGATTGAGTAGATTGGGCCTATATTCTCTGGAGTTTAGAAGAATGAGAGGTAATCTCATTGAAACATATAAGATACTGAGGGAGATTGACAGGGTAGATGCTGAGAGGTTGTTTCCCTTGGCTGGAGAGTCTAGAACTAGGGGGCATAGTCTCAAGATAAGGGGTCGGCCATTAAGACTGAGATGAGGAGGAATTTATTCTGAGGGTTGTGAATCTTTGGAATTCTCTGCCCCAGAGGGCTGTGAATGCTGAGTCATTGAGTATATTCAAGGCTGAGATCGATAGATTTTTGGACTCTAGGGGAATCAAGGGATATGGAGATCGGGCAGGAAAGTGGAGTTGAGGTTGAAGATGAGCCATGATCTTATTGAATGGCGGAGCAGGCTCAAAGGGCTGTATGGCCTATTCCTGCTCCTAATTCATATGTTCTTATGCAAGAAGAATGGTATGGAGTTGGTCATGAGGTCAGTCAATCGCGACAGCTCATGAAGTTTCTCTCATTTCATTCAGTGCGTGTACTATTTCTAGTTCTAGCCTGTTTCATGGATTGAGAGATGGGTTTCTAGCTTATAAGCCTCTTAGCCCTTAGTAAATACATCATCATTTGTTCAACTCCCACATACAAATAGATAGATCTGTTATTCTATGTTGGATAATCACCTAGGGGCACTGTTTCATTTAAAAGCTTCATGCTGTGCAAAGGTTCTCCCACTGCAATGTACAAGTCCTCTTTTTGGGCTTTCCATTAGTTTTTTCACCACTGAATCCTACATCATAAATTTGTTTGTATTTAAAAAATATATATTTTTACAGTCTCGTTATGCCCATGGTCTATTTCAGTTTTGTGGTGAAGTTTTGTAGTTAGATTGCCTTTTGCAAAGCTTTCCTTCATGTAAAGTCACTGATGCTGCCTTGTATAGTATCAGCCACCAGGCCTATTTCAGTTGGATTGGTCCTGTTCAACCCTCTGCCTCAGCTTCTGGTTAATGCCAGCTTTCAAAGTTTTAAAATCGGCATCACATCACATTGATTATTCCCGGTGACACATGATGACTGTCTTTGCCGTATTTCATCAAGGCTTAATTTATCAAGCCTGCTTAATCAGTTCATTTGCTGAGAGGCTAAACTTACTAGAAGGATGTTGAAGCCTGATTTCTTTAGGCAGAAGACCTTGGGTTCACTTTCTGCACAGAACCACAGATCCAATCCTTGATCATAGAAACATAGAAACATAGAATCTAGGAGCAGGAGTAGGCCATTCGGCCCGTCGAGCCTGCTCCACCATTCAATACGATCATGGCTGATCATCCAAATCCAGTACCCTGTCCCTGCTTTAATCCCCACAGTACACATATCCCACCCTACCCCCGTAACCCCACGTATTTAATTCCCCCTAACATATCCCATCCTATCCCCATAACCCCACATATTTAATACCCCCCTAACACTAAGGGTCAATTTATCATAGCCAAATCAACCTAACCCGCACATTTTTGGACTGTGGGAGGAAACCGGAGCACCCGGAGGAAACCCACGCAGACACTGGGAGAATGTGCAAACTCCACACAGACAGTCACCCGAGGTCAGATTCGAACCCGGGTCCCTGGCGCTGTGAGGCACCAGTGCTAACCACTATGCCACTGTGTTGCATACTCAGATAAGGAGTTGAATATTAACAGGGAACATAACGCAACAATGGCCCATACAGTATACACACACCGGAATAGCTACATTCTGCATTGGCTTATACGTCTAGGGCAAAAGCGTCGTCCTCCTCATCGGATCTAATCAACCTCCTCTAGCATTAATCACAGGTCTGCCAGGACTTCATGTTCAGAGACTGGTACTGCCCAATGCTGATTCTTACTCTGCAACCAGAGTGTTTAAAGTGATTCCAGTGCCTTCATCCGGATCAACTGCCTGAGGTTCAGCTGCAATGCTGATCCAAGTTGGCTATTACACTAAGATTAGGATTTCCCTAATGAAATTGTGGCCATCCTTCTGTGGTCAGCTGTTCCTGTTGTGCTCCACAATGTGTCGGGTAGACCGATTGCTGATGGAATGAGGGCCAGTATTCTATTGCTTCATTGGATCAGCCAACTCTGGTTTGTAGATTTTTTTTCTTTTATTCGTTCATGGGATGTGGGCATTGCTGGCAAGGCCAGCATTTATTGCCCATCCCTAATTGCCTTTGAGAAGGTGGTGGTGAGCCGCCTACTTGAACCGCTGCAGTCCGTGTGGCTTCTTACTGTGTTTTGTAGCGGTTTGTTACAACTGAGTGACTTGCTGGGCCATTTCAGAGGGCAGTTAAGAGTCAACCACATTGCTGTGGGTCTGGAGTCACATATATAGGCCAGACCGGGTAAGGACGGCAGATTTCCTTCCCTAAAGGACATTGGCCCAGAAATTCGCCTCTCCGGCTTGCCGCGGGGGTAAGGATTGCGCGCGCTCTTACCTACCGCGCCTGCCGTTGTGTTTTGGGCCCACGGGAACTTCAGGTCCTGCTCCAAGAGCCTGGCGCGCAGTACTTGCGTGTTCCAGGGGCGTAGTTAGTGCGATGCGTCCCCTGGGATCACGTGGGCCATGGAGAGCCAATGGCAGCAGACCATCTTTCATTCATAGATTTGACAGGAGACCTGTCAAATCTGTGAATTGAAATCGGCCCCAAAAGAACAGCTAAACTTAAAATAAATTTTAAAAAAAACCATCACATTTATAAAATAATTATAGTTAAATAAATTAACCACTTGAAACAAAAATTTAAATTTTTGAAAAAATTAAAATACTTTTTAAAAGTGATAAAAATAAACTTACCTTTCTTTAAAGTATCTAAAAAAGATAAACCTGTTGAAAAAAATTTTAAATTATACTTAATTAACCACTTACCTTGTTGAAAACGGGTCTTGCGCCTCCTTTTTAATAGCGTAGTTTCTTCAATACTTACCCTCGCGTAGAAACCTGAAAAAAAATCTAAGTTTGCTGCGTGCGTGCAGCCTCTACCACGCACGCGGTTCACCTAGGAACCGCCCCCTTCACCATACCGGAAGTTCCGGTTTCCCGCGCATGTGCAGTGCATGCAGGAAACTGGCACTTCGGGACGCATTACGGGTGAGTACGCACTGAGTACTCACCCGGGAAGGGCCGAATTTTTGGTCCATTAGTGAACCAGATGGGTTTTTACGACAATCTGATAGTTTCATGGTTCCCATTACTGATACTAGCTTTTTATTCCAGATTTATTTAATTAACTGAATTTGCAGATCCTCTAAGACTTCTCATTCCATCCTTGTACAGGATGGAGTGAGGATCTGTTATCTTGGGGAGAGTGTCAGCGTCTTAACCCCAAAGCAAGCTATCCATCGCTGAAAACTTAGTTATTAGAAGGATTACCCAAGTTACACTTCCACTAAAAATGCTAAGAAGGCCAACAGTGCCAAATGGAGTTTATTTTTTATTTTGTTGCGTCTATCTCGAACCCACTGTCCCATTACCAATTTGTATATCTGCTGTTTCAATTTGAATTGATGGTCCAATACACTCATCAGATCTGTCACTTGTTCTTCTAATACCATGTTTGCTACTGTCTGCATTATAGCCAGTAGCTGTGATTTTCTTTTTCCCTTTTAATTTCTGTCTGTAGGAGCCTGTTCTTTAATTTAAAAAGGACCATGCGGGCCCAAACTGTCTTGAAATATAATTTATTAAAAAACTGTCCGTGATTGAGAGTTTAACCTGTTATCCAGAATTAAGATCTGCATGAATCATCCTGTACCTCAGTAACAACGGCAATTATTTTTAAAATGGTGATTTAAATTTCTACAGAGAAATTAATATTTGGGTAATATTGCAAAATATTTCTTAAAAAACAAAGCAACAATTTTTTTTTTAAAACTGTCTTTATTTTCTTAGTTACCATAGTTACCATTCATTTAGGATGATCGGATTGGAAGTTTTTAAAGACGATCACCCTGAGAAGTATTTATTGTGGTGGAAGTTTTTATTATAATGGTGATACCTTTTATATTTTTATTATTAGTAATAATCATCATGATACCTTTTGCATTTTAATAATGGAAGAGAGGATAATTTCAATTATTTAAATTTTAAATTGAGATTGAAATTGAAAATGACAAACCGGTAATATCAAAAAGATTCAGGAAAATTAGTTTATTTGAAATTTGTTGTAATTTGCCTTTTTTATTTGTCTGCAGAGGTGGGGATCACAGGGTCGAGCTATACAAGGTAGGTGGTCTTTTTAAATTAAGTTGATGTTGGGGGGTGAGGATATTGTTAGTGTGATATTCCCGCCATCCCAGTTAAAAGCCACCAGGAAGGAGTCATTTCGCATGTTAACTATTTCTGTTCATCCTTGTGTTCAACTCCATTTGAATCTCTTGGGGTTTAACGTCTGCCCTGACAAACCTCCTGGTGTAATATTGGAAAGCATTTTTACAGTGGTGCTTTGCATCTGCTGCTGCTCCCCTTTCCAATCTTTACAAGCTAAAGTTGGCATCGGGCAGAGCCCCCAGTTACCCATTATCAATCAACAATTAGGACAGGCACTTCATGTACCTTCCAAACCACACCTTCCGAGTTCCTTTTTAAGCCATGCCAAGCTATAATACTGCACTTCAGGGCACTGACTGCTGCATCCCTTGTTACGACGATGAGTAAAGGGCAGCAGATCTCGGATGAGTCCACCAACAGTAACACAATTATCTACAATTGGGAATGGTACAGGTTCTTCAGAATGCTGGAACAGACAGTCCGTGACCACCCCTCTTGAAACCCCTCATTGATCAAGACATCGGATAAGATGGGTCTTGCGGATCTTCCACCTTCCCATACGCATATCTTGAGCTGGAGTACATGACCCAGATAAAATCCAAGATTTGACCATGTACCCACTTAGCTTCCAGTTTCTTCATGAGCTAGATCAAAAGCCTTACCAAGATCATTTTGCTTTAACCAGTGGAAGAAGCAACAAAATTCTTGGTTGCAGTTGTATTTCTGTTTGACTCGTGCAACAGAATACATCCGGTTGAGTCAAATCTTCTTTGGAGGTCAAAAAAGTACAACAGTGTGTAATGTCTGGCACCATTGTAATAATATACATTGTAATATTAGTGAGAGTTATCAGATTCTAGCTGTCCCAATGCAAATACAGCTTAATAAAGTAGGACCGTAAGAAACTCTGCATATCTTTGATCTCCTATCTTGATTGCATCGTGAAGGTGCAATCTATTATTAACCAACTTTTTAAACCCATGACAAAAAACAGATTTAACTCCCAAGTACCCGTACTTCGACTCTGAGATGCTGTTTACTGATGATTATTCTGAGTAGCGATCTAAACTTTTGTTATACAAATCACTCAGTCACAGCTCCAGATGATACAAAAGTTTCAAAACATTATCTCTTCTCTGCACAAAGCCCAAACTGTTCGACATTGTGACAAAACAAGTAATGGATTGTTGTATAAAACAGTTTGGTGCCAGAGTTACCTTGTGCTCTTCTTTTCTGTGAAACACAATGGGCCAAAAATTGATCCCGCGACGCGAGAGTACGCACTGCGTACTCTCGCGTATTCTCTCTCCAATTGCCGGTTTTCTGCATGCGCTGAAAACCGGCACTTGGTCTTTTGAAAAGGGGGCGGTTCCTCGGTGCATCGCGTGCGCGCTACAGGCTGCGCGCACGCTGTGCACTTCGTGCTTTGGACGCGCAGGTAAGTACGGAAGATTTTAGAAATGGAAAAAGGAGGAGTAAGACCCACTTTTAACAAGGTAAGTAGTGAATTAAGTATTTTTTTGAATTTTCTTTAACAGGTATATCTTTTTTAGAGACTTTAAAGACAGGTAAGTTTATTTTTATAACTTTTTAAAAGATTTTAAATTTTTTCAAAAATTTAATTTTTTATTTAAAATGGTTAATTTATTTAACTAATTTTATTAATGTGATGGTTTTTAAAAAAAAATTAATTGAGGTTTAGCTGTTATTTTGGGGGGGTGTAAGATTCATAGATTTCACAGCACTTATGTGAAACTTATGAATGGAAGATGGTGTGCTGCCATTGGCTCTAACTGAGTCACGTGATCCCACAGCTCGCACGAATTCACTACGCCGCTGGGATACGCAAGCACTGCCCAGCTGATGTCTGGAACATCAAGTTCGTGCGAGCTGGATCTGAAAAAGCACAGGCGGAGTGAGAGATCGCGGGGAAGCCTTACCCCCGCGGGAACAGAGCGAGATCAATTTCTGGGCCAATATATTTTTTCGTCTTCAATGGTTTTTATTAAGACATTCAATTTTATACTTGTGTGATGTGAATGTAATCATTACCAGACATTGGTGAGTTGAGGAGTCCAATGTAGATATTTGTACAAAGATATCAAACTCGTCTTTATTTTGTTTTTGTGCAAGGTGAGAGATGTGCTAGGAAACAAATCACTTTTTAAAATAAATGTTGGGCACCCCAGGGCTCTTGGAGCTATAGACAGCTGGATGGGTTTTGTTGCAACTGACCGGTGGGAGGAATCCCATTCAGTTTGTGAACGTTATGTCATGAACAGGAAGAATAGCATGTTTTACAGTTTCATAGTCCATGGTGTCCAATAAAAAGAAAAATTTGCATTTATGTGGTGCCTTCCACGATCTCGGGACGTGCCAAAATGCTTTGCAGGCACTGTTGTAATGTTGGAAACAATTTGCGCACAGCAAGGTCCCAGAAACAGCAGTGTGATAATGACTGGATAATCTGGTTTAGTGATGTTGGTTGAGAGATAAATATTGCCCAGGACACCGGGAAGAACTCCCTTGCTCTTCTTCGAAATAGTGTCATGGGATCTTCTACGTCTACCAGAGAAGGCAGACTGGGCCTCGGTTTAACGACTCATCAGTTTGGCAACTACAACAGTTTGGCACTCCCTCAGTACTGCACTAGAAGTGTCGGTCTCGATTGTATGCCCAAGTCTCTGAATAAGACTTGAACCCACTGACGTGGAGGAGAGAATGCTACCACTGAGCCACAGCTAACACCAGGTCGACATGTGGAAAAAGTAGTGAATGTTTTACCGTTAAGTGTTGATATCAGCAGTCCAATCTGAACTACTTTGTTCCATTTATGGTTTACTAATAATTCGAAAGCTCTAATAAAATATCAATATTGTCCCCTTCTTTCAAAATTAGATCTAATTAAATGACCCCGATCAGGATTATGGGCGAAATGAATTGTACCCTCACTTATTGGACTCGCTGTTAATATATATCTCTCTACCAAGTGGTTAATGATGCTGCCTCTCCTCTGTCTTTTCCTTCTCCTCTAGCTCATGTTAATGCTGCTTGTCTTTGCAACAACAGCTTGCATTTCTATAGCGCCTTTAACTTAGTAAAGCGTCCCAAGGCGCTTCACAGGAGCCGCGTAAGGAGATATTAGGACAGGTGACCAAACGCTTGGTCGAAGAGGTAGGTTTTAAGCAGTGTCTTAAAGGAGGAGAGTGGTAGAGAGGGAGGGAATTCCAGACCTTAGGGCCTAGACCGCTGAAGGCACGGCCGGCAGTGGTGGGGTGAAGGAAATCGGGGATGCGCAAGAGGCCAGAATTGGAGATCTTTTCGTCCATTTTAAACCTGCTATATTCTTTCTCTTGTTCACGTTCCTTCGCTGTGTCAAGTTTCAGTACCTCTAGCTTTTTCCTCAGCAGCTAAACAAACTAATTCTAACTCTGACTATATCTTTATGAGCTCCTGTGGTCATAATTTTTTAACTCTTGTAATCTGTTTCTTTGCTTGTTTTAAATTTCAGCTGTTGGTCTGTCTGGGAAGGCTATCAACTCCTCTACGTTGACACCACTGTTGCGATTTTTGTGTTTTGTTATCCTTCTTACTCTAGATACACTTTTGGCATCTTTGTTTCAGAGTGCTCTCATAAATTAGTTCTTGCTCCTTACATCACCAAATGTGTTCACACTTGCCCCATATCCAAGTAATTTTAATAATGAACAGAAAACCCTTCTTTAGATTTACTTTAACTACTGCTTCTATCCTGTGCCTATGAGGAGTGACGAATGACACAATGCTTGACCTTGCTTTATAGGCTTAAATTGCTCATGAAATTTATTGAGCAATCGCTGAACAAGTGAATAAATAATTTTATATTTACAGTAGGTGTTAAACTATGCTAACTTGTAAAAAAAAAAAATTTGAAAAACAATATCCAGAACTATATTTTTTATACTTATTTTATTTTTTATGTATGTTTTATATTTTCGCTAGCTGTGGATGTGTCAAGTTTGCTCATTCCTGTCAGGTACTATATAGCCTAGCTTCCATCAACTGATTACAGATCAAACTTAAACAATTGTTGAACATCTACAACAACTTGTATTTATATAGCACCTTTAACATAGTAAAACGTCCCAAGGCGTTTCACAGGAGTATTATAAGACAAAAATTTGACACCGAGCCACATAAGGAGTAATGAGGGCAGATGACCAAAAGCTTAGTCAAAAAGGTAGGTGTTAAAGAGCGTCTTAAAGGAGGAAAGAAAGGTAGAGAGGCAGTGAGATTTAGGGAGAGAATTCCAGAGCTTAGGGCCTTGGCAGCTGAAGGCACGGCCACCAAAGGTTGAGCGATTATAATCAGGGATGCTCAAGAGGGCAGAATTAGAGGAGCGCAGATATCTCTGGGGTGGGGGGGGGGGCGGGTTTGTGGCGCTAGAGGAGATTACAGAGATAGGGAGGGGCTAGGCCATGGAGGGATTTGAAAACAAGGATGAGAATTTTGAAATCGAGACGTTGCTTAACCGGGAGCCGATGTAGATTAGCGAGCACTGGGGTGATGAGTGAGCAGGACTTAGTGCGAGTTAGGACATGGGTTTTGGATGACATCAAGTTTACGTAGGGTAGAACGTGGGACGCCAGCTAGGAGTGCATTGGAATAGTCAAGTCTAGAGGTAACAAAGGCATGGATGAGGGTTTCAGCAGCAAATGAGTGGAGATGGGCGATGTTACGGAGGTGGAAATAGGCAATTTAGTTATGCTGCGGATATGTGGTCGGAAGCTCATTTAAGGGGCAAACATGACACCAAGGTTGCGAACGGTGTGGTTTAGCCTCAGACAGATGTTAGGGAGAGGGATGGAGTCAGTGGCTAGGGAACGGAGTTTGTGGTGGGAACCGAAAACAATTGCTTTGGTCTTCCCAATATTTAATTGGAGAAAATTCCTGCTCATCCAGTTCTGGATCTCGGACAAGCAGTCTGACAATTTAGGAGGGGTCGAGAGAAGTGGTGGTGAGGTAGAATCATAGAATGGTCACAGCACAGAAGGAGGCCATTCGACCCGTCGATCCGTGCCAGCTCTCTGCAAGAGCACTTCAGCTACTCCCACTCCCCGCCTTTTCCCCGTAGCCCTGCAAATTCTTTCCCCTCGGTTACGTTTCCATTCCCTTTTGAAAGCCATGATTGAGTCTGCCACCACCACCCTTTAGGGCAGTGCATTCCAGATCCTAACCACATGCAGCGTAAAAAAGTTTTTCCTCACGTCGCCTTTGGTTCTTTTGCCAATCACCTTGAATCTGTGACCTCTGGTTCTCGACCCTTCCGCCAATCTATCTACTCTGTCTAGACCCCTCATGATTTTGAATGCCTCTATCAAATTTTCTCTCAACCTTCTCTGCTCTAAGGAGAACATGATGTGGAGATGCCGGCGTTGGACTGGGGTGGACAAAAATGAGAAGTCGCACAACACCAGGTTATAGTCCAACAGATTTATTTAATTTTACAAGCTTTCGGAGCTGTCGCTCCTTCGTCAGGTAAGTTAGCAATGAGAGAACAAGCCCAGCTTCTCCAGCCTATCCACGTAACTTAAGTCCCTCATCCCTGTAATCATTCTCGTAAATCTTTTCTGCACCCTCTCTAAGGCCTTCACATCCTTCCTAAAGTGCGGTGCCCAGAATTGGACACAATACTGCAGTTGAGGCCGAACCAGGTTCATCATAACTTCCTTGCTTTTGTACTCGATGCCTCTATTTATGAAGCCCAGGATCCTGTATGCTTTTTTAACTGCTTTCTCAATCTGCCCTGCCACCTTCAACGATTTGTGCACATATACCCCCAGATCTCTCTGTTCATGCACCCACTTTAGGATTGTATCCTTTAGTTTATATTGCCTTTCCTCGTTTTTCCTACCAAAATGTATCACTTCGCACTTTTCTGTGTTAAATTTCATCTGCCATGTGTCCGCCCATTTCACTAGCCTGTCTATGTCTTCTTGAAGTCTAGCACTATACTCCTCACTGTTCACTATACCTCCAAGTTTAGTGTCATCTGCAAATTTTAAAATTGTGCCCTTGTCTCCCTAGTCCAAGTCATTAATATATATCAAGAAAAGCAGTTCCCTGGGGAACACAACTGTATACCTTCCTCCAGTCTGAAAAACAACCGTTCACCACTACTCTCTGTTTCCTGTCACTTCGCCAATTTTGTATCTATGCTGCCACTGTCCATTTTATTCCATGGGCTTCAACTATGTTGGTAAGCCTATTATGTGGCACTTTATCAAACGCCTTTTGGAAGTCCATATACACCAAGTCAGCCGAATTGCATGAACCCTCTCTGTTACCTCATCAAAAAACTCGATCAAGTTAGTTAAACACGATTTGTCTTGAACAAATCCATGCTGGCTTTCTTTAATTAATCCACACTTGTCCAAGTGACTGTTAACTTTGTCCCTGATTATCGTTTCCAAAGTTTCCCCACGACCGAGGTTAAACTGACTGGCCTGTAGTTGCTGAGTTTATCTTTACACCCTTTTTTGAACAAGGGTGTAACATTTGCAATTCTCCAGTCCTCTAGCACCACCCCTGTATGTAAGGAGGATTGGAAGATTATGGCAAGTACCGCCGCGATTTCCTCCTTAACCTCCCTCCGCATTCTAGGATGCATCCCTTACGGTCCTGGTGACATCAACTTTAAGTTCAGACAGCCTTTCTTGTACTTCCTCTCAATTTTTATCCCATCCAGTATCTCAACTACCTCCTTTTCCACCATGACTTTAGCAGCATCTTCTCCCTTGGTGAAGACAGATGCAAAGTACTCATTTAGTACCTCAGCCATGCCCTCTGCCTCCATGCGTAGGTCTCCTTTTTGGTCCCAAATCAGCCCCATCCCTCCTCTTACTGCCCATTTATTATTTATATGCCTATAGAAGACTTTTGAATTCCCTTTTATATTAGCTGCCAATCTATTCTCATACTCTCTCTTCGCCCCTCTTATTTATTTTTCACTTCCCCTCTGAACTTTCTATATTCAGCCTGATTTTCACTTGTATTCTCAACCTGGAATCTGTCATACATGCCCCTTTTCTGCTTCATCTTACTCTCTATCTCTTTCGTCTTCCAGGGAGCTCTGGTTTTAGTTTCCCTACTTTTCCCCCTCATGGGAATGTACCTCAACTGTACCGAACCATCTCCGATTACAGTTTTGCCTGCCAATCTTTGATTCCAGTTTACCCAGGCCAGATCCATTCTCAACCCACTAAAATTTGCCTTCCTCCAATTAAGTATTTTTATTCTAGATTGCTCCTTGTCCTTTTCTATAGCTAACCTCAACTTTATGAGACTATGATCACTGCTCCCTTAATGTTCCCCTACCGACACTTGCTCCACTTGACCCACCTTATTTCCCCAGAACACACTTCAGAAATTCTTCCCCCTCTCTGTCCTTTACACTATTACTATCCCAGTCTATATTAGGATAATTGAAGTCCCCCATTATTACTACTCTATAGTTCTTGCACCTCTCTGTAATTTCCCTGCAAATTTGCTCCTCTATATCTTTCCTACGAGTTGGTGGCCTATAGAATACACCTAGTAGTGTAATAGCACCTCTATTATTTCTTAACTCCAACCAAATGGATTCTGTCCTTGACCTCTCCAGGACATCCTCTCCAGCACTGTAACATTCTCCTTAACCAATACTGCCACCCCACCTCCTTTCTTTCCTTCCCTATCTTTCCTGAACACCTTATATCCAGGAATATTTAATGCCCAATCCTGCCCTTTTTGAGCCAGATCTCTCTCATTGCCACGACATCATATTCCCATGTGGTTATTTGCGCCTGCAGCTCACCAACCTTATTTACCACGTTTTGTGCATTTACACACATGCATTGTAAACCTGTCTTAGATCTTCTTGTATTCTCTCTTAATCTGACCCCACCTAATACCTTACTATTTCTTACTCTAGTGCTATCTGTCTCTCCATCCTTTGTGCACTTTGTTTCTCCTTTCTAATTCTACATCCTGGTGTCCATCCCCCCACCAAATTAGTTTAAACCCTCCCCAACAGCACTAACAAACCCCCCCCCCCCCCCCCCCCCCCACAAGGACATTGGTCCCAGCTCTGTTGAGGTCCCACCTCCCCCAGAACTGGTTCCAATGTTCCAGGAATCTGAAGCCCTCCCTCCTGCACCATCTCTCCAGCCGCGCATTCATCTGCTCTATCCTCCTATTTCTATACTCACTAGCTCGTGGCACAGTGAGTAATCCAGAGATTACTACCTTTTGAGGTCCTGCTTTTTAATCTCTTTCCTAGCTCCCTAATAATCTGCCTGCAGGACCTCATCCCTTTTTGTACCTATGTCGTTGGTACCGATATGGACCACGACCTCTGGCTGTTCACCCTCCCCCCTCAGAATGTTCTGCAGCTGCTCAGTGACATCTTTGACCCTGGCACCAGGGAGGCAACATACCTGGAATCACGTCTGCGGCCGCAGAAATGCCTGTCTGCTCCCCATACTATCGAATCCCCTACCGCTATTGCCTTCCCGATCTTCCTCCTCCCCCACCCTGTACAGCTGAGCCACCCATGGTGCTGTGGACTTGGCTCTGGCTGTACTCCCCAGAGGAACCATCGTCCTCACCAGTATTCAGTACTGAATACTGGTTGGAGAGCGAGATGCACTTGGGGGACTCCTGCACTACCTGCCTGATCCTCCTTGTCTGTCTGAGGGTCACCCATTCCCTCACTCTTAAGCTGCGGAGTGACCACCTCCTGAAACGTGCTATCCACGTGGCTCTCAGCCTCACGGATGCACCGCAGTGACACCAGCTGCTGCTCAAGCTCAGAAACCCGGAGCTCGAGCTCCTCCAGCCGACGACACTTCCTGCACACGTGGTTGTCCAGGACACTGGAAGCGTCCTGGATTTCCCACAGGGCACTGGATGTGCATTCCACGGGACTGAGGTGCCCTGCCATGCCTCTCTTTATTTGACTATTAACTAACTTACAGAAATAAACTTAAAGTGAAGAGTCTTAAAAGTTGGGCGTACCTTTATCTCCGGTCACTCCTCTCGCTGTCTTAGTAAAAGTTTTTATTCACACGATTATTTATAGTTATGTTAATTAGTTTATCTAGTTAAGTTAGAGAGAATAAAACGCTAATACTCACCCACCAATCACCTACCTGCAGTCCTGTGACGTTGCTCCTTGATTTTGCTGTTCTTTTGGAATTCGCTGGATTTGTATCTGCTGCCAACTCCTTCCGTGTCCGCGCTGTCCTCGGGTCCCGCTCTGTTTATTCTCTGCTGCCGACTCCTTCCGTGTCCGCGCGGTCCTCGGGTCCCGCTCTGTTTATTCTCTGCTGCCGACTCCTTCCAGGTCTGCCTGGGTGTCATCAGCCTACATGTGGAAACTGACGCTGTGTTTGCATCTCCAACCTAATAACGACCCAGAAACAGTTACTGTAACTTGGTGGAATTGGAATAACTGTCTCTTAAATTCAGAAGAAGCTGCCAACCAGAAATCTATTTGAATCAAGCACACAGGATGTTTATGTTTGAATTATGTAGCTTGTTTCCTGCATCAAATAAATTTAGCTAGTGATGGGCAGTCATCACATTTGTATCGATTTAGACTGGGACAGGTTTCTGTGAATACTGGTGGTTTTTAACTCCTTATGTGCCATACTTCAAGGCCAGGAATTTGCGGTCAGCGGCGAAGCAAAGGCATTTGCCGCTGGCCCCGAAGTAAGCTTTGCACAAAGCTCTCGCGATCTCTGTGTCGAGAAGTTTGGGTTTTCCGACGCGTAATTCAAATCAACGCAAGTTAATGGGGATTCCCAGCGAAGAGCTGCTGTGATGTCAACAGGCTGTCTAAGCAGCCAATCAAAACACCGAATTCTCATAGACAGCGAGCCAGGAAGTGGGTAAGCTCCTAAACTTCTAAGTTTTTAAAAATGTTAGAGAGAGCAAAACAAAGATTGGGGCTCTCATGGGGAAAAGGCAAACCTGAAATAAAGATGAACAAACTTTAAAAAAAAAGATTTGATTTAATTTAAATGGATAAATTTGACACTGCACAAAATTAAAATGAGTTTTTCAAGGCCATAACCTTTGTTTAGCAGTCAGTACGCTGTTAAAACCCCAGTAACACCTAATCCCTTTGGGTCTAACTTTTAATGGGTTATTTAACAGTGTAATTACTGTGGAAGAGCTGACGTTTTCATCAGTTTCCACCATCAAATAAATTTCACTGATTGCCAGCTCTGTGGGTGGGAGGGGGGAAGTGAGGGGCACAGGGCAGCCAGCGTCGGAGCAGTGAATGACAGATCGCAACTTCAGCATTTCTGCATTAAGCTGTGCATGCACTAAATCCTGAAGTTGCGGTCAGTTTCAAAGGCGAAATGATGGCGAACGCTGCCAGTTCGCCGTCATCAGAACCGCAAATTCCAGGCCAAGCTAAAACACTTGCATTTATATAGCGCCTTTAACGTAGTAAAACATCTCGAGGCGCTTCACAGGAGCATTATCAGACAGAATTTGACACTGAGATCTTGGGACAGGTGAGGCAGGCATTAAGGAGCATATTAAAGGAGAAGAGAAAGATAGAGATGTTTAGGGAGGAAATTCCAGAGCTTGGGGCCTAGTCAGCTGTAGGCACGGCCACCAGTGGTGAAGTGATGAAAATCAGGGCTGCGCAAGAGGCCAGAATTGAAAGAGCGGAGACAATTACATTATCCCAGCATCCATAATGCAAATGAAAGGACTAGGAAAGGCCTCCTCGCCCATTTAAAAAAAAAAACAAAAGCAAAACACTTTTTATTTGTGCTATGGATGCTGGGATACCATTTCATTGAACACTTTTGCATTCTCTGGAGAGTGGGGAAAGCATCAAAAAATGATAGAGAGAGAAGGGACAAGAAAGCCATTTAAATGTGGCTTTATTCCATACTGAAGGAGACACATCTATTTTCACCCTGTTGGGAGCAGAAGCCACCTTTTCACTGCCTGTTTCCATCATTCTGAAGTTGTGGTAAAAGCGAAGCGTCCAGGTATGCATCTCTCCCGCAAGCACAAACTGCTGTCTGTAGGCTTGCCCCAGCTGTGCGCCTTTTAATGATTGAAAGCAGCTGATGAGATGGTCACCTCTTCTGCATTGTTTTGCTACTCCGATGGCTCAGCTGTTGATTTGGACGATTCCAGGTTTGATCCTTGCCCTGTGCTGATTTTCCTGATCCTATCTGGGTGGCAGTAGGAGCAGTACACTTGGCTGCAACTAGGAAACAAATCTTATAGTTATAGATCCTGCTCCTGATCCCTTTTTTTTAATATTCGTTTATGGAATGTGGGCGTCGCTGGCAAGGCCAGCATTTATTGCCCATTCCTAATTACCCTTGAGAAGGTGGTGGTGAGCCGCCTTCTTGAACCGCTGCAGTCCGTGTGGTGATGGTACTCCCACAGTGCTGTTAGGGAGGGAGGTCCAGGATTTTGACGCAGCGACGATGAAGGAACGGCGATATACTTCCAAGTCAGGATGGTGTGTGACTTGGAGGGGAACTTGGAGGTGGTGGTGTTCCCATGCACCTGCTGCCCTTGTCCTTCTAGGTGGAAAAGGTCGCGGGGGTTTGGGAGGTGCTGTCGAAGAAGCCTTGGCGAGTTGCTGCAGTGCATCTTGTAGATGGTACACACTGCAGCCATGGTACGCCGGTGGTAGAGGGAGTGAATGTTTAAGGTGGTGGATGGGCTGCCAATCAAGCGGGCTGCTTTGTCCTGGATGGTGTCAAGCCTCTTGAGTGTTGTTGGAGCTGCATATCATCCAGACAAGTGGAGAGTATTCCATCACACTCCTTACTTGTGCCTTGTAGATGGTGGAAAGGCTTTGGGGAGTCAGGAGGTGAGACACTCGCTGCAGAATACCCAGCCTCTGACCTGCTCTTGTAGCCACAGTATTTATGTGGCTGGTCCAGTTAAGTTTCTGGTCAATGGTGACCCCCCAGGATATTGATTGTGGGGGATTCGGCAATGGTAATGCCCTTGAATGTCAAGGGGCGGTGTTTAGACTCTCGGTTGTTGGAGATAGTCATTGCCTGGCACTTCTGTGGCGCGAATGTTACCTGCCACTTATCAGCCCAAGCCTGAACGTTGTCCAGGTCTTGTTGCATGCGGGCATGGACTGCTTCATTATCTGAGGAGTTGTGAATGGCACTGAACACTGTGCAGTCATCAGCGAACATCCCCATTTCTGACCTTATGTTGGAGGGAAGGTCATTGATGAAGCAGCTGAAGATGGTTGGGCCTAGGACACTGCCCTGAGGAACTCCTGCAGCGATGTCCTGGGGCTGTGATGATTGACCTTCAACCACCACAACCATCTTCCTTTGTGCTAGGTATGACTCCAGCCAGTGAAGAGTTTTCCCCCCCATTTCCAGTGACTTCAGCTTTACTGATCCTTACTGGAACTGTGCAAGGTGGAAGTAAAAGAAAATTCCATGGCACTATTCGAAGAGTAGGGGCGTTCTCCCTGGTGATCTGGCCAATATTTATCCCTCAACCAACATCACTAAAACAGATTATCTGGTCATTATCACATTGCTGTTTGTGGGGCCTTGCTGTGCACAAATTGCATGCCAAGTTTCCTACATTACAACAGTGACTTCGCTTAAAAAAAAAAAGGTAATTAATTCGCTGTAAAGTACTTTGGGACGTCCTGAGGTTTTGAAAGCTGCTATATAACTGCAAGTTCTTCCTTTTTAAGTATGGACAGCCGGTGAGAACAGGATTGAGCTGGGCTATTATCCACTTCCATTTTGTTTTGCACTACAGAAGTTGTATCCTAATGTATGTGGATTGACAAACAAATGAGGAATGACATTAGGTTTTATATATGCAATGTGGTCTCCCACATTGCTGAAGTGTCGTTTATCTTCCAAATAAATAATTTTTGCCGTCTTTCACCTCTATTCTTCTCCGATTTGGACCTCGGATCCATCAAAAATGAATGCAAATTAGTCTGAAGCTGCAGCTTATTATGGGAGCAGGAAAACTTGTGTGACACTTGCAATGCAGCAACAAAGCTCTTAAAGGGCCAGTTCTGTTATTTTCCTCTGCGTTCCTTTTAATGAATTCATGAAAGAGTTTGCCAGCAACATGTTTATGAATTTGTTAAATAATGCACAAAGGACAATATTAGAGGCGGCTGATGTGTTTTTTCTGACCTGATCCCAATAAATCTATGTGGGGGATGAACTATACTTAATGAAATAGGAAGATCATATACTTTTCTATGTCTCAAATATATGAGGTACTTCTCAAAATGAAAGTGTTTGTGTTGCTCACGTGTACACTGTTAAGGTCAAACGAAGATTCTATTGTTGTCTTTGCCCCGAGTACAACATATCTATTGTTATGTCTGTGAAGATTCAAATAATGAACTTCCATCTCCACATTCTTGATTTTTGCTTTCTCCCCATTTATAGGTCCTCAGCTCACAAGGCTACCATGTAGTCGCATTGGATTATAGGGGTAAGTAGGTCTGTAGCTCTGTTCATCTAGACTAAGAAAGATTTCAAAAAGTGTGTTTTCTTGCATGTCTGTAGAAAAAGATCTAACAAATACTGTGCTGGCATGTTGATCTCGACAAGTAATGGGTGGTACAAAAATTACTAGCATGGGGCAGCGTTAAAGGTTCAAAACAAATTTCATTTAAAAGCAGTGTTGCATGAAGATACAGGATAGCCAGAATTACGTAATTGCACAGAATCTACTGCATAAGCAGAACTGGCTGTATAATTGAGCTTGAATCACTTCTGTCTGCAGTTTCACTGTCTGTCTCATGATTCTTGATGGGGCAATATTTGCATGTAAACTTGGTCGCGGTTTGATTTAGAACATGCACGGGACAAAACCCCAAGTTTCTACTTTTGTTTCCGAGAATACAAGCAAAATTGCTTGTTTCACCTTTTCAGTTATTTCCCTTCCTACCCGTTTATATTTGCCCTCATGAGGCACATTCTCCTTTCTGGTAACAACTGCAACATACTACAGAATAATATTGTCCATTTGCAAGGTTCTGTATCTTGGCTTCGTTGTTTAGGATGTGGCTTCCCTTCAGTGGAGAGGAGATAGAATTATAAAGTTAATTGCTTCCGGTCACTCTTGCTCATCTGTGTTGCTACCTGCGGAATAGCATCGACTGAGGCTTGGGGCCAGCTTGCCTGCCTTCATTCTCGCTGGGGAGTGTGTGTAGCTTGAGGGATCCAACAAGAATTGGTGGTTTGTTTTAAAACTGTAGTGGGATGTGTATATTGTGAAAGTTGTAAATGTCTTTCAGTATTGAAAGAGTTAATGGGGTTCTGCAAATGAAACGAAATGAAATTACTTGGTCATAAAGCTGAGTTAATACTTGGTCATCGAATATCTTTGAAACTGCTTATCAAGTCTCATTCGAGCGAGGAAAGGGATGCGAGTATTTTATAACTGTGTATGCAGTTGGAGTATTTAAAATTCTCATCCTCGTGTTCAAATCCCTCCATGGCCTCGCCCCATCCTATCTCTACTCTCCTCCAGCCCTACAGCTCTCCAAGATCTCTGTTCGTCCAATTCTGGCCTCTTGTCCCTCCCCCACTCCCTTCGCCCATTGGCGGCTGTACCTTCAACTTTCTAGGTCCTAAGGTCTGGAAATCCCTTCCTAAACCTCTGCCTCTCTACTGCTCTCTCCTCCTTAAGACCCTCCTTAAAACCTACCACTGACCAAGGTTTTGGTCGCCAGTGTCAATATTTTGTCTGATTACTCTTCTGTGAAGCATCTTAGGATTTTTTTTCTATGGTAAAGGTGCTATATAAATTCAAGCTGTTGTATTTAGTACATGCCATTAGTTAAAAGGATTTTAAGGTTGGGCTTCAGTGATTTTGCTGACCTGTTGGATTTAACTGCTTGAGGGTGTGACTTGCCGGAAAAGAGATGGTGACTAATTTTTGGAGATTAAAGGGAGAAATTGTGCATGTGCACTGTGCACATTTGACAAAAAGAAAATTGCATTAGTTTTAGTTTTTTTGTTTAGCTGCATGGCATAAATTTATGTACTAAGATTTGGAAACTGGATTTGTTTTTACTCTCGAACTGCATTGGATGATGAGCCGCATTTTACCTCTGGTGCTTCTAAGTTACTGTCTTAATCAGCGTGTTTTATTACTGGGGATACATTTTTAGACACACAACATAACAGGCAACGTGGCAGTGTTAAATCTGAGGTCACCGTGTAGTTGGTAAGCACAGTATATCCTTTCAGCTCCTGGGATGCAAGTTTCCCCTCTGTGATTTCTGTTTGTCAAACGAACAGTCTCTTCACAGTTTGGATGCAAGGATAAACTCGTCTTTTCACAGGGTGGGGGGTAATTTTAGCTTACACCGCCAGGTGAAAAACGGGTGATAGCGGATCAGCTGTCTGATTTACACCTTGCCTGATTTTCTTTTCCATTGCAGTCTGGCGATAAAAGTTAAAATGACCCCTGCAGTGTGAATGCAACCCTGACTGACTCGCGCAAGGAAGGAGATAGCATGGAAAGGATATCTTGAGAGTTTTTGGAAATTTGTTAGAATCATACAAAGCCAGCAAAATTTGGCAGCATTGCCTTCTTTCAACCTTTTTAAAATTAAAAGTTTTTTTAAAGTATTTTTTTCCTGCCAATTTCCTTTCCTCTGCTCCTAAAAGCGCAGAGGTATGTTTAAAAAAAGACTTGCATTTCTATAGTGCCTTTCACGAGCACCGGACGTCTCAAAGCGCTTTACAGCCAATGAAGTACTTTTTTGGCGTGTAGTCACTGTTGTAATGTGGGAAACGCAGCAGCCAGTTTGCGCACAGCAAGCTCCCACAAACAGCAATGTGATAATGACCAGATAATCTGTTTTTGTTACATAGATTGAGAGATAAATATTGGCCAGGACACTGGGGATAACTCCCTTGCTCTGTTGGGGTGTAATTCCATGGATGGCACTTGCTCTCCACTACTTGCTGTATTTCATGTATTAGCTTAAATGGTGAGTGTTGGTAGACTATTTGAATATGGGGGACATCACAACCGAGCTCAATTCCGTCCACATGCGCGTTTTCCGACAAAGGTCACTGGACAGGCGAAGGAACTCTGGCTGATATTCCCCCTCACTCCTCCTTTCTTCCACCCCACACTGTCTCTCTCCCCCCCCTCCTCCCTCTCTCTCCCCCCCCCTCCTCCCTCTCTCTCCCCCCCCTCCTCCCTCCCTCCCTCCCTCTCTCTCTCTCTCTCTCTCTCTCTCTCTCTCTCTCTCTCTCTCTCTCTCTCTCTCTCTCTCTCTCTCTCTCTCTCTCTCTTCCCTCCCTCCCTCCCTCTCTCTCTCCCCCCCCTCCTCCCTCTCTCTCCCCCCCTCCTCCCTCTCTCTCTCTCTCTCCTCTCTCTCTCTCTCCCCCTCCTCCCTCTCTCTCTCTCTCTCTCTCTCTCTCTCTCTCTCTCCCCCTCCTCTCTCTCTCTCTCTCTCCCCCTCCTCTCTCTCTCTCTCTCTCCCCCTCCTCTCTCTCTCTCTCTCTCCCCCTCCTCTCTCTCTCTCTCTCTCCCCCTCCTCTCTCTCTCTCTCTCCCTCTCCCCCTCCTTCCCCTCTCTCTCTCTCTCTCTCCCCCTCCTCCCTCTCTCTCTCTCCCCCCTCCTCCCTCCCTCAATCTTCCCCCCTCCTCCCTCCCTCTCTCTTCCCCCCTCCTCCCTCTCTCTCTCTCTCTCTCTCTCTCTCTCTCTCTCTCTCTCTCTCTCTCTCTCTCTCTCTCTCCCCCCTCCCTCCCTCTCTCTCTCTCTCTCTCTCTCTCTCTCTCTCTCCTCCCTCTCTCTCTCTCTCTCCTCCCTCCTCCCTCTCTCTCTCTCCCCCCTCCTCCCTCTCTCTCTCTCTCTCTCTCCCCCTCCTCCCTCTCTCTCTCTCTCTCTCTCTCTCTCTCTCTCTCTCTCTCTCTCTCTCTCTCTCTCTCTCTCCCCCTCCCTCCCTCTCTCTCTCTCTCTCTCTCTCTCTCTCTCTCTCCTCCCTCTCTCTCTCTCTCTCCTCCCTCCTCCCTCTCTCTCTCTCCCCCCTCCTCCCTCTCTCTCTCTCTCTCTCTCCCCCCTCCTCCCTCTCTCTCTCTCTCTCTCTCTCTCTCTCTCTCTCTCTCTCTCTCTCTCTCTCCTCCCTCTCTCTCTCTCTCTCTCTCTCTCCCCCCTCCTCCCTCTCTCTCTCTCTCTCTCTTCCCCCCTCCTCCCTCTCTCTCTCTTCCCCCTCTCTCTCTTCCCCCTCCTCCCTCCCTCTCTCTCTCTCTCTCTCTCTCTCTCTCTCTCTCTCTCTCTCTCTCTCTCTCTCTCTCTCTCTCTCTCTCTCTCTCTCTCCCCCCTCCTCCCTCTGTCTCTCTCTCTCTCTCCCCTCCTCCCTCTGTCTCTCTCTCCACCCCCCTCCCCTCCCCACGTTCTATTTCGTTCTTTACCCTCATGCTCTTTCTATCGCTAGTTTTATTAGTTCCTGGGATGTGGGCGTCGCTGGCAATGCCAGCATTTATTGTCCATCCCTAATTGCCCTTGAGAAGGTGGTGATGTGCCACCTTCTTGAACCGTCGCAGTTCCTGTGGTGAAAGTACTCCCACAGTGCTGTTAGGGATGGAGTTCTGGGATTTTGACTCAGCGACGATGAAGGAACGTCGTTATATTTCCAAGTCAGGATGGTGTGTAACTTGGAGGGGAACTTGAAGATGGTAGTGTTCCCATGCACCTACTGCCCTTGAACTTCTAGGTGGTAGAGGTCGTGGGTTTGGGAGGTGCTGTCGAAGAAGCCTTGGCGAGTTGCTACAGTGTATCTTGTAGATGGTACATATGCTAAGTGGGATAGATTCAGAACAGATCTAGCAGCTCAAAACTGGGCATCCATGAGGCACTGTGGGCCATCTGCAGCAGCAGCAGAATTGTATTCCACCATAATCTGTAACCTCATGGCCCAGCATATCCCTCACTCTACCATTATCACCAAGCCAGGGGACCAACCCTGGTTCAATAAGGAGTGTAGAAGAGCATGCCAGGAGCAGCACCAGGCGTACCTAACAATAAGGTGCCAACCTGGGGAAGCTGCAACATAGGACTACATGCATGCTAAAAAGCGGAAGCAGCATGCTATAGACAGGGCTAAGCGATCCCACAATCAACGGATCAGATCAAAGCTCTGCAGTCCTGCCACATCCAGTCGTGAATGGTGGTGGACCATTAAACAACTAACGGGAGGAGGAGGCTCCATGAATATCCCTATCTTCAATGATGGTGGAGCCCAGCATGTGAGTGCAAAAGACAAGGCTGAAGCGTTTGCAACCATCTTCAGCCAGAAGTGCCGAGTGGATGATCCATATCGGCCTACTCCTGAGGTCCCCACCATCACAGAAGCCATTCTTCAGCCAATTTGATTCGCTCCACGTGATATCAAGAAACGGCTGAGCGCACTGGATACAGCAAAGGCTATGGGCCCCGACAACATCCCGGCTATTGTGCTGAAGACTTGTGCTCCAGAACTAGCCGCGCCTCTAGCCAAGCTGTTCCAGTACAGCTACAACACTGGCATCTATCCAACAATGTGGAAAACTGCCCAGGTATGTCCTGTCCACAAAAATCAGGTCAAATCCAACCCGGTCAATTACCGCCCCATCAGTCTACTCTCAGTCATCAGCAAAGTGATGGAAGGTATGCCTGGTGCTGCTCCTGGCATGCTCTTCTACACTCCTCATTGAACCAGGGTTGGTCACCTGGCTTGATGTTAATGGTAGAGTGAGGGATATGCCAGGCCATGAGCTTACAGATTGTGATGGAATATAATTCTTATGCTGCTGATGGCCCACAGCGCCTCATAGATGCCCAGTTTTGAGCTGCTAGATCTGTTCTGAATCTATCCCATTTAGCACGGTGGTAGTGCCACACAACACGATGGAGAGTGTCCTCCGTGTGAAGCTGGGACTTTGTCTCTGCAAGGACTGTGCGGTGGTCACTGCTACCAGTGCTGTTGTGGACAGATGCCTCTGCGACAGATTGGTGAGGACGAGGTCAAGTAGGTTTTTCCCTCATGTTGGTTCTCTCACCACCTGCTGCAGTCCCAGTCTGGCAGCTGTGTCCTTCAGGATTTGGCCAGCTCGGTCAGTAGTGGTGTTACCGAGCCACTCTTGGTGCTCTACATTGAAGTCCCCCACCCAGAGTACATTCTATGCTCTTCTTCCACGTGGTGTTCAACATGGAGGAGTACTGATTCATCAGCTGAGGGAGGGCGGTAGGTGGTAATCAACAGGAGGTTTCCTTGCCCCACGCTCTTTCTTTAATTCTTTTTTGCCACGCTCTCTTTCTTTCTTCCGCCCCCCCACCTCCCTCCCTTTCCTACTGGTGCTGAGGCCTACCACTGCTCCCCTAATGCCATCTTGGCAACTAAGGTAGAACAGACTATGAATCAAAGCTGTGTTGCATGGCCTATGTGGACTATATGGTCAGTTGCACGCCACCTTTACTGTTACCAACCTACTATCAAGGGAACCTTACAAATGAATGTTCTGAGCTGCCATTTTATTTAGGTGGCGGACTTCTAACAAAGAAAATGAAATGATATTGGTTGAGATCAGAAATAAAGGCACCGCACATTGCCTGCTTGTTAATAGGCACAAAGTGGACTGGAGCATTTGCCCTTTCTATCTGAGACCAAGTCCAAATTGATGAGCTGAAAGGCTTTCTTCCTTTGTGGGTGTACGGGTTGTAAGTTAAATGACCTTGGGTAGTGTGAATCTAATTTCAAGTATCTGTAGGTCCAAACATAACACTGACCATAATTTGGGGATAATCTACTTTGTCCCAGAGAGGCTATAAGAAGTGCATTGTTGGGACAGAGGAGATGGAGCTTTATGCAAGGCTGTACTTGCCCTAAGTGCACTAGATACAACACTTAATGCAAAATATGGAAAATATTCCATTCCTCAGCACTGTCACTCTTCACCTTGATTAACATGAAGCCTGCAATGAATGAAAATCAATCTTTTTAATGAGATCATTTGTTCAGGCACCTATTCATTTCTAATACATATTGGATGACCGGAAATATTAGAGATATTGAATTATCTTCTTCATCACGGGTGTCACCCTTGAAAAGCTTCTACTGAGGCACAGGGCACACTTGTTTATCTGGTAATACCAATCTTGGATTAATGTCAGTGCACTCTCCCTGTGTCATTGTGTTCTTGCTATTAAGCCTTGGTAGGAGTTGACAGATATGCAAATGTAGTATGTTGATCAGCCAGCACAGTGAGTTCCTATTAGTGTAATATGTTGAAATGAACAAAAAATGGCTACTAATACTTGCATATATAGTACAGCCTGATCATCTATGATCATCATTGACTTGTGTACATGATTAACCGGGAAAATATTTTGCAGGAGTCAAGGCCAGTTCAGGAGAGCATTGGAAGTGCATTATATTTCCTCCTACTTTGAAATGGAGTACAGTACTGCAATTTAATACTGTGGCTGTTTTTTTTTTCTTCTTCTGAGGTGTCCAAAGACAGTTGCACAGGAACAGATGGGATGGGTTTGATTCTTATGCACAAACAAGTCAGTGGGGAAAAGTAAATATTGTACAAGATGAATGCAGTTCCAGTGAACAAGCAACGGATTGAATCGTGTAATCTTCAGAAAGACTCTAGGGACTACAAACTTTGCAAAATAATGGCCCTGAATTTGCGGTCGGTATGACGGCATACACTCAGAATTCGCCGTCATACCGCCATTGAAATTAACCGCAAGTTCGGGATTTCTGCATGCGCTAAATCCCGAACTTGTGATCTGTCAAGTTCCGACTGCACATAGGCTTTGCTGCACGTTTCACCTCCTCATTGAAATCAACATGCTGGTGAAGAGTTGGGCTAATTGTCCACCTACTGTGCATCAATTACCCTGAACATTTTTCCATCTGGTGCAAACAGACGCAGGAGCTTGTTGCACAGCGTAAGGGGAGGGGGGGATGAGAAAATTGTATCAATGTTGAGCTAGGTTTATGCTGCAGCCCATAACAATGAGGCACTGGTTCGGTCTGAGCAGATACAAACTTTGAAAGAAACTTTCATTTGTTCGAGTTTGAACACAGGGCCATTTTGTTTCGCCATCTTTGCTGCCCAAAAGCCTTTTGTAGTTTCGGTATAATTATTTCCCAACTTCTATTTAGATAGGACTTAATTCACTTACATGATTTCCTCATGTTATCAGACATTTAAACTCTCGATTTTAGATTATTTAAATTAATCAAAAGTTAGTTAGTCTAATGGAGAAACAAATTAGATAGGACTATAAGACTGTAATTATAGGTTTATGTTGTCATGGCTCAGAACTAAAGGACCAATGTTAATTCAGCTGCATGCTTTGTATAAAAAGCATCCTAATTGAGTTTTATGGTTTTAAGGACACGTTCAGTCAAAAGTATCTTGAGACTTTTCAGTGTTTGATCGAATTCTATTAATGTTGAAATCTTGGTTTGTGTATTAAATACTATTGCAATGATCATAATTTATTAATAAAATAGCATTTTTGGCTGCTAAATTACTTTAAATGAGTTGTGGGCAAATCAGCAATCTCCTCTGTTTCCTGATTGGCTAAGAATCAGGAAGTGAAAGGAGCACCGCCCCACGTGATCCCAGGTTTGCATACGCACAACGGAGCGCCCCTGGGATCCGTGGACCACTACGCTGCACACAACTCTGCAGTGTTTGAAAGCATCTTCTCGAAGGGGGGTTCGCACGCGATAAGTGTGGATTTTGTTCGGATGTCGACGGCGTACTCCTTAGCTATGCCGCTGACTGCGAATTCAGTGCCAATAACTGTATTGGTTAAAACACACATGCTGGCATTAATTTCAAATTTCAAAATATCCTGGCCAATATTTATTCCTCAATTAACATAATTAAAAAGAAACAGATTATCTGGTCATTATCACACTGCTGTTTGTGGGAGCTTGCTGTGTGCAAATTGGCTGCCGCGTTTCCTACATTACAACAGTGACTGCACTTCAAAAGTACTTCATTGGCTGTAAAGTGCTTTGGGACATCAGGTGACCGCGAAAGGCGCTATATAAATGCAAGTCTTTCTTTCAATATATTCCTTTCACGGAGAAGAATATAAGTACAATGGCGTTCTTTGTTTTGGGAGAGCAGCCAAAGCAGATTTGCTTATCAAAGCAGGCAGCTTAAATCAGACTGGAGTGAGAACTCATACATATCTTCTTGACATCGTGCATTGGGTTAACTTCAAAAATGTTAAAGGAACTGTGAGAGCATGAAGATGACATTATTAGGACAGTTGCAGGAACTGAGTTCATTGTAAAGTGCAGTGAAGCCTCATTATAATTAGTGAGTGTTTTTGTATGATGAATGGATTGGTTGAACCAGTGCAATTTATTACAGTTAGGTTGTACTGCTTTAGTCCATTGCAGTTTAATTTAGTGGAATTCTTCCTTATCTGTCATAAGCCTCCATTGCGATGGATAATCACAGTTCAACTGCAATTGTAATGGCTATGCTGGAATTGACTTAAGTTTGAAACAAATACTTGATAAAGATTTGCTGTCGTCAGATTTTACTGTAGTGTTTAAATTTGATAGCATTGATGTATTTAAGGGGAGGCTTGATGCATACACGCGGGAGAAGGGAATAGAGGGATAAGGGGGCAGGGTGGGAAGAGATAGAGTTGGAGGAGGCTCGTTTGAAATATAAACACTGGCAGAGATCAGTTGGGCTGAATGGCCAGTGTCTGTGCTGTAGATTGTATTCCATGTATGTAACCTTTCAACTCCATTAACAAGCTGACACTGAACCCTGGTGTACAGTATAAGCAAAGACGATTCTAATTCCGGTAACATTACAACACGATTTCCAGTGATGTACTGTAGCAGTATTTCTTGCAAAGCTAGGTTTTGTGGATTGAAGCTGAGTCATCAGTTGCTGAGGATATGGTCTGTAGCGCCAGCAGTAATTCATTTTGACACATTTTGCATTTTTGCCACATCAGCTCGAAGGGTAATATCGTGAAAATAATTGTAGGAGTGCAAGTACGGCCTATTCCTGGAGATTTCATCACATGACCTACCTCCTCCAACAGCCCCGCCCCAGTCAAACAGCCCCCACCCCCTCCAATCTCCAATATTTTTATAATTAATAAATGAAGGCGTTGAAAAAAAAATGATTTTTTTTTTAATGCCGCCTCTGATTTTTCTCCCGGGTTGCTCACAGCAAGAGATTAAGCTTTAATTCCTGGAGACTCCAGCACAGTGCTGGAGGGTTGGCAACCCTTGTGGTTGTTGTGGTAAGAACATAAGAAATAAGAGCAGGAGTAGGCCATACAGCCCCTCGAGCCTGCTCCGCCATTCAATAAGATCATGGCTGATCATCGACCTCAACTCCACTTTCCTGCCCGATCTGCATATCCCTTGATTCCCCAAGAGTCCAAAAATCTATCTATTTCAGCCTTGAATATACTCAAAGACTCCGCATTCACAGCCCTCTGGGGCAGAGATTTCCAAAGATTCACAACCCTCTGAGTGAAGAAATTCTTCCTCATCTCAGTCTTTAATGGTCTACCCCTTATCCTGAGACTATGCCCCCTAGTTCTAGACACTCCAGCCGGGGGAAACAACCTCTCAGCATCTACCCTGTCAATCCCCTTCAGAATCTTGTATGTTTCAATGAGATCACCTCTCATTCTTCTAAACTCCAAAGAGTATCGGCCCAATCTACACAATCTCTCATCATAGGAATCAATCTAGTGAACCTTCATTGCACCGCCTCCAAGGCAAGTATAACTAGGTGTAAGAGCAGAATATGTTTTGATGATTGCATACCCCTGTCATGCATTCTATTTATAAATGGTCCTCATTTTTAAAACCGAGAATAACAGATGGCTGTGACTGTTAGGTGTAGAATAATGTATGGCTGGAGAGGTAGAGAGGTTGTCGGCTGTTTTCTTATTTTGTGTTGATATACCAACCTCCACTATCTAAACAAAAGAAAGTGCTTATAAAGTTATTCGTATTCCTTGGTAACTTTTGGATTTTTAAAAGTGCTTAATGGCAGCAGCCGAATTCAAAATATTCAGTTTTGTTTTACATTTTTCAGAGATTCTGACGCAGGAACATGCCTACTCTATTTCACTCCGCTACCAGCGAGTGGATGAGTCAGTGGTTGGGACCAATATCACATGCTGACACAGCTCACTGAGTCATCAGGTGTCATGGCTCCAAACCCCATGAGTTATTTGTAAAGGTTTTGAAATATTTTTCAAAATTCGTGACTTCAACAAGAAACCGTGTTTTTTAGCTGATCGAGAGTTGGGTTTTAAATAATCTTAGAACCATACAGCACAGAAGGTGGCCATTTGGCCCGTTGTGTCTGTGCCGGCTCTTGAAAGAGCTCTCCAATTAGTCCTGGGTGTGTAGGTACACAAGGTGACAGGACAAGTTGAGAAGGCTGTTTCAAAAAGCACAAGGGATCCTTGGCCCTCTGAACTTCATCACCATCTTGCATATTAAAAAAGCTTTGTTGCCTGCGGTTAACTGATGAATTTAGCAATTTATGTGTGCGTGTTTGTGAAAATGATTGACTTCCATAAGTGAGCATGAGCTCATTTCTAGAAATTGAAGCATTCCATTAAAAAAAATAATCTGATTTCACTTGTCAGATTGGAAAGAGTTGATAGTTTGATTGTAAAATCGTCTTTCCATTTTCTCCTGTTCATTTAAATTGTTATCTATTGTTGAGTATATATTGTTTTTTGGGGGCGTATCTTGATCAGAAAACTTACTGCCACTACCAGCTTTCACTGGCAGTTGCCATAACCAGCAGATTTGGTGGTTAGCCCTATGCAGAGGAAGGGCTTTAGGGATCCCATAACCCATCGAAGATTGAGGGGAGGGGTCACCCACCCCCACCAGACGAGGGTATCCTGCTGGATTTCGACCCAGAATTTGGTCCAGTCTTCGCTCGCTGGGACTGTCTGGAGCGGGTTTCAAACCCTTCACCTATTGACTTAGGCGGGAACGCTACCATTATCCCAAAGGCTCGCTCCTTATAACAGAAATGAGCGACTGTGTTACAAAACAGTAACCTGTCCGAATGCCATCTGAACTTCAAGATGCATTGCTTCCTTGAGAGATGTTCCAGCCTGCATTTTTTAAATATATATGAAATAGAGTTTGTGGGGTGATTTATCTGCTGCTGTTAAACCTTTTGTTTGTTGGTGTTAGTTGACGCAACAGACAGGAATCGGCAGTTCTGGCTCCTACTGATGGGCTATTTTGCTACATTATGGAATCATAGAATGATACAGCACAGAAGGAGGCCATTCATCATACCTATGCCGCTCTTTGAAAGAGCTCTCCAATTAGATCCACTCCCCCCGCTCTTTCTCCGTAGCCCTGCAATTTTTTTCCCCTTCAAGTATTCATCCAATTCCCTTTTGAAAGTTATTACTGAAACTGCTTCCCACCACTCTTTTTCAGGCAGTGCATTCCAGATCACAACTCGCTGCGTAAATTTTTTTTTCCTAATGTTGCCTCTGGTTAAAGAACATAAGAAATAGGAGCAGGAATAGGCCACTTGGCCCCTCGAGCCTGCTCCGCCATTCAATAAGATCATGGCTGATCTAGGGCTCAAAGCCACTTCCCAGCCCGCTGCCCATAACCCTTCACTCCCTTATCTTGCAAAAAATTGTCTATCTCCACCTTAAATGTATTTAATGACCCAGCCTCCACAGCTCTCTGGGGCAGAGAATTCCACAAATTTACGACCCTCTGAGAGAAGAAGTTCCTCCTCCTCTCAGTTCTAAAAGGGCGACCCTTTATTCTGAGACTGTGGCCCCGAGTTCTAGATTTCCCCATGAGGGGAAACATCCTCTCTGCATCTACCCTGTCGAGCCCCCTCAGTATCTTATATGTTTCGATAAGATCACCTCTCATTCTTCTAAATTCCAATGAGTATAGGCCCAGCCTGCTCAAAAGTCAAACCCCTCATCTCTGGAATTAACCTAGTGAATCGTCTCTGAACTGCCTCCAATGCAAGTATATCCTTCCTTAAATAAGGAGACCAAAACTGTACGCAGTACTCAAGGTGTGGTCTCACCAATACCTTGTAAAGTTGTAGCAGGACTTCCCTGCTTTTATACTCCAACCCCTTTGAAATAAAGGCCAACATTCCATTTGCCTTTTTGATTACTTGCTGTACCTGCATGCTAACGTTTTGTGTTTCATGCACAAGGACCCCCAGGTCCCTCTGAACTGTAGCATTTTGTAATCTCTCTCCATTTAAATAATAGTTTACTTTTTTATTTTTCCTCCCGAAGTGGATAACCTCGCACTTTCCCACATTATACTCCATCTGCCAAATGTTTGCCCACTCACCTAGCCTGCCTATATCCCATTACAGATTCTTTGAGTCCTCTGCACAACTTGCTTTCCCACCCATCTTTGTATCATCCGCAAACTTGGCTACATTACACTCGATCCCTTCATCCAAGTCATTAATGTAGATTGTAAATAGTTGGGGCCCCAGCACCGATCCTTGTGGCACCCCACTAGTTACCATTTGCCAACCAGAAAATGACCCATTTATCCCGACTCTCTGCTTTCTGTTAGTTAGCCAATTCTCTATCCATGCTAATATATTACCCCCAACTCCGTGAGCTCTTATCTTATGCAGTAACCTTTTATGTGGCACCTTATCGAATGCCTTCTGGAAATCCAAATACACCACATCCACTGGTTCACCCTTGTCCACCCTGCTTGTTACATCCTCAAAGAACTCCAGCAAATTTGTTAAACATGATTTCCCTTTCCTAAAACCATGCTGACTCTGTTTGACTGCAGTATGTTTTTCTAAATGCCCTGCTACTGCTTCCTTAATGAAGGACTCCAGCATTTTCCCAACGACAGATGTTAGGCTAACTGGTCTACAGTTTCCTGCTTTCTGTCTCCTTCCTTTCTTAAATAGGGGTGTTACATTAGTGGTTTTCCAATCCGCTGGGACCTCTCCAGAGTCCTTGGTTCTTTTGCCAATGACCTTAAATCTGTGTCCTCTGGTTACTGACCCTCTGCCACTGGAAACAGTTTCACCTTATTTACTCCATCAAAACCCTTCATGTTTTTAAACACCTCTATCAAATCTCCCCTTAAACTTCTCTGATCTAAGGAGAACAACCCCACTTTCTCGTCGCTCCACGTAAATGGAGTCTTTCATCTCTGGTACCATTCTGGTAAATCTCCTCTGCACCCCCCTGAGGCCTTGACATCCATCCTAAAGTGTGGTGCCCAGAATTGCCACAATATGCCAGCTGAGGCCAAACCAGTGTTTTATAAAAGTTTAGCATAACTTCCTTGCTTTTGTACTCTATGGCTCGATTTATAAAGCCAAAGATCCCGTACGCCTTTTTAATAGCCTTCTCAACTTGTCCTGCCACCTTCAAGAATTGTGTACGTACACCCCCAGGTCTCTCTCTTCCTGCACCCCCTTTAAAATTGTACCATTTAGTTTATTAAAACAGAAAATGCTTTAAATACTCAGCAGGTCAGGCAGCATCTGTGGAGAGAGAAACAGAGTTAACGTTTCAGGTCGATGACCTTTATCAGATGCTCCACAGAGATAACTAATTGCTTCTCCCATTATTACAACAGGCTCTTTTTTTAATCGGGTTAAGACTTGCTCTATTTTTACATAGCATTGCATTGAATTTACAGCATAGAAACTGACCATTCAGCATGCGGGTGTTTATGCTCCACACAAGCCTCCTCCCACTCTATTTACTTCATCTTACTATCGCATATCCTTCTATTCCTTTCACCCTCATGTACTTATCTAGCTTCTCCTTATCTGAGTCCCTAAGTCTCACTGCTTCTTAAATCATTTTGTCCATGTTTATGCTGCACCATTGCATTGTCTGTGGCCATTATGGTGGATGGCAATCAGTCCCTAGGCCTTTCCTAAAGTAGCTCAAAACCAGGCATTGGGAAACGTGTGAAAGTGAACTGGGGTCAACCTTCCCCCTCATTTCTTCCAAGCCAATGCCCAGTACTTTCCCAGAGTGAGATCAAGAGACTGGTGGATGAGAGTTTGCAGCATGAATCCATGTTCTACCACTTTGTGGCACGACTCGATGGCGCTTCCACATTCTGCACCACCATACTGCCCTTACAGATCATTTTCAGTAACTAAATTGTCTTTCACATTTTTTGTTACTGAAAGACTTGCATTTATATCGTGCCTTTCGCAACCTCAGGTTGTCCTGAAGCACTTTACAGCCAATGAAGTACTTTTGAAGCGTAGTCACTGTTGTAAGGTGAAAAAACACGGCAGCCAATTTGCGCACAGCAAGCTCCCACAAACAGTTTTTACTTAAAGGTGAGGGTAGTTACTCATACAATCTGGTAATGCTTTCTGCTTTAGCTGGCTTTATTTAGTAAGCTTACACCAGCAGGTACCGTTGTCTTGAGATGTAATGGGAACCTTTATATCCAACAGAACTTTCAAGCAAAATGCCTTTATCCACAAGCAAAGTGTATCGACAAGTAGCAACCCCAGTTATTTTTTTTGAATTGTATACTGGGGAAGGGGTAGCTGGGAAGAAATTCAGTGATTACAAAAATGCTGGTTTCTCATTCTTAAAACAGAAAACAATTGCCAATGTCTAAACACTTAAGCTGAATATTTCCAACGCTGACAATGCTGAATAGTGTACTTTAGAAATAGAATATTCTGCCAGGAACAAAAGAAAATAGTGGATAGTTGGGCACAGGCCACAGTATCACATTTTTTTTTAGTTTTTCCACAATCAGTTGAGGCAGAACTTCAAATCACTGTCAGAGAGCTGCACTGTTAGTACTTTCAGTGCTGATTCCAGTATTGATATCTCTATTAGGTAGAGAAAAAACAGGGCATTATAGACCGGTAAGCCTGACCTCGGTAGTGGGCAAAATGCTAGAGTCCATTATAAAAGATATAATAGCAGAGCACTTGGAAAACAGTGACAGGATCGGACAAAGTCAACATGGATTTACAAAAGGTAAATCGTGCTTGACTAATCTACTGGAATTTTTTGAGGATGTAACTGGCAGAACAGATAAGGGAGAACCAGTGGATGTGGTGTATTTGGGTTTTCAGAAGGCTTTCGATAAGGTCCTGCATAAGAGATTAGCGTGCAAAGTTAAAGCACATGGGATTGGGGGTAAGGTACTGATTTGGATAGAGAACTGGTTGGCAGACAGGAAGCAAAGAGTTGGAATAAACGGGTCTTTTTCCGAGTGACAGGCAGTGACTAGTGGGGTACCGCAGGGATTGGTGCTCGGACCCCAGCTATTCACAATATATATTAATGATCTAGACGAGGGAAGTAGATGTAATATCTCCAAGTTTGCAGATGACATACAAAACTGGGTGGGCGTGTGTGCTGTGAGGAGGATGCAGTGAAACTCCAGGATGATTTGGACAGGTTGGGTGATTGGGCAGATGCATGGCAGATGCAGTATAATGTGGATAAATGCGAGGTTATCCACTTTGGTGGCAAAAACAGGAAGACAGATTATTATCTAAACGGCAATAGATTGGGAAAAGGGGAAGTGCAACGAGATCTGGGAGTCCTTGTGCACCAGTCGCTGAAGGTAAGCATGCAGGTGCAGCAGGTGGTTAAGAAGGCAAATGGTATGTTGGCCTTCATAGCGAGAGGATTCGAGTACAGGAGCAAGGATGTCTTGCTGCAGTTGTACAAGGCCTTGGTGAGACCACACCCTTGAGTATTGTGTGTAGTTTTGGTCGCCTTATCTGAGGAAGGATGTTCTTGCCATGCAGCGAAGATTTACCAGACTGATACCTGGGATGGCAGGAATGACGTATGAAGAGAGATTGGGTCGATTAGGCTTATATTCGCTAGAGTTTCGAAGAATGAGAGGGGATCTCATTGAAACTTATAAAATTCTAACAGGACTAGACAGACTAGATGCAGGAAGGATGTTCCCGATGGCGGGGGAGGCCAGAACCAGAGGTCACAGTCTAAGGATAAGGGGTAAGCCATTTAGGACTGAGATGAGGAGGAATTTCTTCACCCAGAGAGTGGTGAACCTGTGGAATTCTCTACCACAGAAGGCAGTTGAGGCCAATTCATTAAATATATTCAAGAAGGAGATAGATATATTTCTTAAGGCTAAAGGGATCAAGGGATATGGGGAGAAAGCAGGGACAGGGTACTGAATTTGGATGATCAGCCATGATCTCATTAAATGGCGGAGCAGGCTCGAGGGGCTGAATGACCTACTCCTGCTCCTATCTTCTATGCTTAATGTTTTCATCATACTTCATGCAGACATGCTTTTTTAAAAAAAAAAAATCTTTTCTCTCCACACCGTACATCCTACCTGATGAAGAGGGAAAGCTGGCAACCTGCTTGCCTGTGCTCATCTTCCGCTTTCTAATTTTTCTTCCTTTCCCACGAGAAGTGCCTGGCCTCTAAGATGGGTTAACTTGCAGCGTGGTGGAGTGCGATCGAGTACTCCCATATTGCCACTCTGGTATCTCACATTAGAACTCTCCACGCACTGAATCGCTACGCTGTGCTTTCTTTTATACTTTAACAAAATCATTTGATTGCTGAGCATTAATACACTGATTAACTGTGCCATAGGGTTGGTGAATGCAGGTTCTATCATTGGAACTTCTCCACGCAAAAGCACGATCTGAGCCGCAGATGCTAAATGGCAATGAGGTGCTTCCTCTGAAGGAGGGGAAAACCTGAGGCCTTGATCAACTTGCAGTGTTCAGGGAAATGGGGAGGGAGGTTTTTTCTTTTCTGCTTGCATTTATCATAGAATCATAGAAGATAGGAGCAGGAGTAGGCCATTCGGCCCCTCTAGCCTGCTCCGCCATTCAATGCGATCATGGCTGATCATCCAAATTCAGTACCCTGTCCCTGCTTTCTCCCCATATCCCTTGATCCCTTTAGCCTTAAGAAATATATCCAACTCCTTCTTGAATCTATTTAATGAATTGGCCTCTACTGCCTTCTGTGGCAGAGAATTCCACAGGTTCACCACTCTCTGGGTGAAGAAATTCCTCCTCATTTCTGTCCTAAATGGCTTACCCCTTATCATTAGACTGTGACCCCTGGTTCTGGACTCCCCGACCATCGGGAACATCCTTCCTGCATCTAGTTTGACCTGTCCTGTCAGAATTTTATAAGTTTCAATGAGATCCCCTCTCATTCTTCTAAACTCCAGCGAGTATAAGCCCAATCGACCCAATCTCTCTCCATACGTCATTCCTGCCATCCCAGGTATCAGCCTTGTGAATCTTCGCTGAACTCCTTTCATGGCAAGAACATCCTTCCTCAGATAAGGCGACCAAAGCTGCACACAGTACTCAAGGTGTGGTCTCACCAAGGCCCTGTACAACTGCAGCAAGACAGCCTTGTTCCTGTACTCAAACCCTCTCGCTATGAAGGCCAACATACCATTTGCCTTCTTAACCGCCTGCTGCACCTGCATGCTTACCTTCAGCGACTGGTGCACAAGGACACCCAGGTCTCATTGCACTTCCCCTTCTCCCAACCTATTGCCATTCAGATAATCTGCCTTTCTGTTTTTGACACCAAAGTGGATAACCTCGCATTTATCCACGTTATATTGCATCTGCCACGCTTCTGCCCACTCACCCAACCTGTCCAAATCATCCTGGAGTTTCTCGGTATCCTCCTCGCAGCACACGCCCACCCAGTTTTGTGTCGTCTGCAAACTTGGAGATATTACATCTAGTTCCCTTGTCTAGATCATTAATATATATTGTGAATAGCTGGGGTCCAAGGACCGATCCCTGCGGTACCCCACTAGTCACTGCCTGCCACTCGGAAAAAGACCCGTTTATTCCAACTCTTTGCTTCCTGTCTGCCAACCAGTTCTCTATCCAAGTCAATACCTTGCCCCCAATCCCATGTGCCTTAACTTTACACGCTAATCTCTTATGCGGGACCTTATGAAAAGCCTTTTGGAAGTCCAAATACACCACATCCACTGGTTCTCCCTTATCTATTTTACCAGTTACATCCTCAAAAAATTCCAGTAGATTAGTTAAGCATGATTCACCTTTTGTAAATCCATGTTGACTTTGTCCGATCCTGTCACTGTTTTCCAAGTACTCTGCTATTACATCTTTTATAATGGACTCTAGCATTTTCTCCACTACCGATGTCTGTAATTCCCCGTTTTCTCTCTACCACCCTTTTTGAATAGTGGGGTAACATTAGCTACCCTCCAATCCATGGGTACAGTTCCAGATTCCATCGAATGTTGGACGATGATCAGCAATGCGTCTACTATTTCTAGGGCCACTTCCTTAAGTACCCTAGGATGTAGATTATCAGGTCCTGGGGATTTATCGGCCATCAATTTCCCTAACACCATTTCCCTACAAATACTGATTTCTTTCAGTTCCTCCCTTTCATCAGACCCTATGTTCCCCAACATCTCTGGGAGGTTATTTGTGTCCTCCTTTGTGAAGACAGAACCAAAATATGTATTTAATTGGTCTGACATTTCTTTGTTCCCCATTATAAGTTCCCCTGATTCTGACTGCAAGGGACCTATGCTTGATTTCACTAATCTTTTTCTCTTCACATATCTATAGAAGCTTTTACAGTCAGTTTTTATGTTCCCTGCAAGCTTACTCTCGTATTCTATTTCCCCTTAATTAATCCCTTTGTCCTCCTTTGTTGAATCTTAAACTGCTCCCAATCCTCAGGGTTACTGCTTTTTCTGGCCAATTTATATGCCCTCTCCTTGGATCTTATGCTATCCCTAATTTCCCTTGTTAGCCACAGTTATATAGTGTCTTTCACAATCTCAGGCCATCCCAAACCATCGTCTGTTTTAGGAGTTGGTCGAGCGATAAATATTGGCCTGAACACCAGGAGAACTCCCTTGCTCTTCGAATAGTGTTGTGGGATTTTTACATCCAACTGAGAGGGCAGACGCCTCCGTTTAATGCCTAATCTGAAAGACAGCACCTCCGACAGTGCAGCACTCCCTCAGTACTGCACTGGAATGCCAGCCTACATTTTGTACAATAGGTTTCCACATTGTCCTTCTCCTAGGTCCCAAGTCCAAATCCTTCCCAGACTGATGAATGAAAGTTGCCTCTATTCCTGCCATTTGGAAGATTCCAAATGGCAGGAGTTTGGGACAATCTTAATGTTGTTTCTAGCAGGCACAAGTCTGTAAGTGCAGCAATATGGGTAGTTTTAAAGCCACATGGAGGACTATAGGAAATGAAAATGTCATTGGCACAGTAGGGAGCATTGCTTTGAGGGTGGGAGTTGAAGCAGATTGTTGATCTCTATGCTATATCTAATCTGGGAGCACTTGATGCTGAACACTAGAAAAATGTAACATATTACACAGAATGTACAGCATAGAAACTGGCCATTCAGCCCAACAGGTCTATGCCTGTGTTTGCTCCACACGAGCCTCCTTCGACCCCTCTTCTAACTGTATCAGCATAACCTTCTATTCCTTTTCCTTCATGTGTTTATCTAGCTTTCCCTTAAATGCATCTATGCTATTTGCTTCAACCACTCCATTTAGTAGCGAGTTCCACATTGTAACTACTCTCTGGCCAATAGGTTTCTCCTGATTTCCCTATTGAATTTGCTAATGACTATCTTGTATTCAGGGACTGTAGTTTTGGTCTCCCCCACAACTAGTGGAAACATTCTCTCTATGTCTACCCTATCAAACATGCCTCAGAAAGAAAGACTTGCATTTCTATAGCGCCTTGCATGACCTCAGGACGTCCCAAAGCGCTTTACAGCCAATGAAGTACTTTTGAAGTGTAGTCACTGTTGTAATGTAGGAAATGTATCAGCCAATTTGCGCACAGCAAGCTCCCACAAACAGCATTGTGATAATGACCAGATAATCTGTTTTTTGTTATGTTGATTGAGGGATAAATATTGGCCAGGACACCAGGGACAGCTCCCCTGCTCTTCTTCAAAATAGTGCCATGGGATCTTTTATGTCCACCTGAGAGAGCAGACGGGGCCTCGGTTTAATGTCTCATCCAAAAGACGGCACCTCTGACAATGCAGCACTCCCTCAGTTACAGCACTGGGAGTGTCAGCCTAGATTTTGTGCTCAAGTCTCTGGAGTGGAACTTGAACCCAAAACCTTCTGACTCAGAGGCCAGAGTGCTACCCACTGAGTCACAGCTGACACTCAGCATTGATATTGCTCACTTTTTAATAGCTCATTTATTTATTTGACTCTCATTGTCAAGCGCCACCTAGCAGCCAATCAGAGTGGAATAAATGGAGTCTGAGCGATTAACAAAAGTTAAACGTGGAGTGTGGTGTGTAGCACATGTTAGGATTTTCTTCTGTTAAAATGTGCTGCAAGTATGTAATTGGGTCAATCTGTGCGACTGATGATGTACAGTCAATTCTTTATAGACAGAATGTGAATATGCTAATCAAATGTTCTTTTTAACTTATCTTTCTTTCCTCAGTGTAAAGTGTGAGCTGTGTGAAATAGTATACCTCACCTTCAGCAACCTCTTCCCCTTGATCACCACTGTGCCATCAGCAGAAAGTTTTCCTCAATAGATTCAAAGCCTCCTGCCAATACCAATGAAATCATCTCGTTATATAAATTTTGGTCCGGTATTTGCGGTGGGTAATGACGGCGAACTGTCAGCATTTGCCGTCATTACCCCTCTGAAACTGATCGCAACTTCAGGATTTAGCGCATGCACTGATAGACGTGGAAATCCTGAAGTTGCAGTCTGTCATTCACTGCTCTGACACAGGCTGCGCTGTGGACACCGCCCCCTGTCCCCCCACCACCCATAGCTGGCAATCAGTGATATCAATGAAGCTGATGATAAACTTGGGCTTTTCCGTGCTAATATTGCTGTTAAATACCCCATTAAATGTTAAGCTTTGTTAGTTTAGGTGTGACTATGGTTTTAACAGCGTATTGACTGCTAAACAAACGTTTTGGCCCTGTAAAACTATTTTTTATATTTGTAGAGTGTCAAATTTCTCCATTATGATAAAATGTAAATGTAACGTTTGTTCCTGATACTTCCGCTTTTACCATAAACCCATGTGAGAGTCCCAATCTTTATTCCAATATCTGTAACTTTTTTTTTAAAGTCCGGATAAAAGCAGCTTTTTATTTCTCGGTTTGCTGTCCGTGAGATTTCTTCAGTGTGATTGGCTGCTTAGACAGCTTGTTGACATCACTACAGCTCTTCACTGGGAATCCTCATGACAGAGTGTTGCAATCAATTACACACCGAAAATGACAAACTTCTCGCCACTGAGATTGCGAGATCTCTGGGCAGCTTTCTTCGGGGCCAACGGCAAGCGCCTTTTTGCTTCGCCGCTGACTGCAAATTACGGGCCATTATGTCACAAGAATCATAGAAATTTCAGCACGTAAGGAGGCCATTTGGCCAATCGTGCGAGCTCCACAACAGAGCTGCCTACTCTAATTCCATTTCCCTGCTCTTTCGTTGTATACTTCAGTATTTTTCCTCTTCAAGTGTTCATCTCATTCCCTCTTAATTGCCGTGATTGACTCAGATTCAATTGCCACTTGCGGTAATGCTTCCATATTCCAATAATCCTCTGTGAAAAAAATTCCTCGAACTTCCCCTTTGTGGTTTCAATACCAATTCTAAATTTAGACCATTCACCCAGTAGTGGAATTAATTTTTCACTATTTACCATCGCTAAGCTAGTCAGAGCTTTGAGTCTCCCTCCCCCCCCCCCCCCCCCCCCCCCCCCCCAACCTTCTCTGCTGCCACAGCCTCAGGATAAAGGGTAGGCCATTCAGGACTGAGATGAGAAGAAATTTCTTCACACAGAGGGTGGTGAATCTTTGGAATTCTCTACCCCAGAGGGCTGTGGAGGCTCAGTCATTGGGTATATTCAAAACAGAAGTCGAGAGATTTCTGACTAGTAAAGGCATCAAGGGATATGGCGATAGGGCCGGTGAATGGAGTTGAGGCAGAAAATCAGCCGTGATCTCATTGAATGGCGGAGCAGGCTCGAGGGGCTGAATGGCCTACTCCTGCTCCTATTTCTTATGTTCTTCTGTAGAGAGCACAGATCTAGTTTTTCAAGTCTATCGTAACTATATCCTTTCATCCCTTGGTATTGTGCTAGTAAATCTATTTTGTATCTTTTCTGTGGTTCCAAAATATGTTTTACAACGCGGTGCCCAAAACAGCGCACAGTACTCCATCTTTGGCCGAACCAATGTATTCTAAAGAGAGAACTTGCATTTCTATAGCGCCATTCATGACCTCAGGAGGTCCCAAAACGCTTTACAGCCAATGAAGTACTTTTTGAAGTGTAATCACTGTTGTAACGTAGGAAACGTGGCAGCCAAATTGCACAGAGCAAGCTCCCACAAACAGTAATGAAAGAAATGACCAGATCACACCTATTTTAGGTGTTGGTTGATGGATAAATGTTGGCCAGGACACCAGGGAGAATCCCCCGTTCTTCTTCGAATAGTGCTGTAGGATCTTGTACATCCACCTGCGAAAACAGGCGGGGCCTCGGTTTAACATCTCACCTGAAAGACTGCACCTCCCACAGTGCAGCACTGCGTCACCCTAGATGATGTGCTCCAAGTCTCTGGTATGGGGCTTGAACCCACGACCTTCTGACTTGAGAGGCAAGAGTGCTACCCACTGAGCCATGGCTGACAGATTCATCATCTGTAGATTCATCATCTCCTCGTTGCTTTTGTATTCAATGAACATATGAAACCCAGAATTCTGTCCTTATCCCCCAAAGTGTTCTGCTTCACATTTATCGACTTTGAATTACATTTGCCATATATCTGCCCAATCCGACCACCTGACTGTCTTCTTGCAATCTTTACAATTCGGTATCATTAGTACAACTGTGCTGGAGAACAAAAAAGGTCCAAACGTACATCACTGGGAACACTACTAATGACATCCTGCCAGTCCGAAAAGCATGCTGCTCTCTGCTTTCCATCTTTCAGCCATCCCACGTGCTGCCACTTTACCCTTTAATACCCTATCTATTGTGTTCCCTTTGTCTATATGCTCAGTAGGTTCCTTGAAGATCCCCATCTAAAGTTATATAACAATATAATAAAGAAAATCCCCAATTTGTCGCATATATGGCAGTACAATAGAAATAAAGTCAGACTTCCCGAGTGTGCTGCAGATGAGTTTACTCTTCCTTTGGGGCCACTGATCAAGATGCTTGTTGGTCAGCATATTTTTCTTGGTTTGACAACAGTAACAACTATTTGCATTTATATAGCGCCTTTAAGTAGTAAAACATCCCAAGGAGCTTCATGGGAGCGTTATCAAACAAAATTTGACACCGAGCCACATAGAGATATTGGGACAGGTGAACAAAAGCTTGGTCAAAGAGCTAGGTTTTAAGGAGTGTCCTAAAGGAGGAGACAGAGGTAGCGAGGCGGAGAGATTTAGGGAGGGAATTCCAGTGCTTAGGGCCTAGGCAACTGAAGGCACAGCCACCAATAGTGGAGCGATGAAAATAGGGGCTACACAAGAGGCCCGAATTAGAGGAGTGCAGAGTTCTCGGAGGGTTGTAGGGCTGGAGGTGGTAACAGAGATAGGGAGGGGTGAGGCCATAGAGGGATTTGAAAACTAGGATGGGAATTTTAAAATCAAGGCATTGGTGGACCGGGAGCCAATGTCGGTCAGCGAGCATAGGGGTGATGGGTTAGGATACGGGCAGCAGAGTTTTGAATGAACTCAAGTTTACGGAAGGTGCAAGGTGAGAGGCCAGCCAAGAGTGCAAATCAAATGCACTTGGCTGCATCACAGGACCTGGTCAACTCAAAATTCTTTTCCATCTTTGCTGACACCATTCGTTGTTACCTCTTTTAACTCTCCAAGCGCTTGAGACAGGTTTACACATCTCGTTTAAAAACAGAAAATGCTGGAAACACTCAGCAGGTCAGGCAGCATCTGTGGAGAGCGAAACAGAGTTAACGACCCTGCAAAGACCTCACTAACACCTGTGGACTTGTGCCAAAATTGGGAGAGCTGTCTCACAGATGAGTCACGCAACAGCCTGACATAGTCATACTCACAGAATCATACCTCTCAACCAACGTCCCAGACACCTCGATAACCATCACGAGAGATGGTGGCACTGTGGTATACAGTCGGGAGGGAGTGGTCCTGGGAGTCCTCAACATTGATTCCGGACCCCAGGAAGTCTCATGGCATTAGGTCAAACATGGGCAAGGAAATCTCATGCTGATTACCACCTACCGCCCTCCCTCAGCTGATGAATCAGTACTCCTCCATGTTGAACATCACTTGCAAGAAGCACTGAGGGTAGCAAGGGCACAGAATGTACTCTGGGTGCGGGACTTCAATGTCCATCACCAAGAGTGGCTCGGTAGCACCACTAGTGACCGAGCTGGCCGAGTCCTGAAGGACATAGCTGCCAGACTGGGCTTGTGGCAGGTGGTGAGAGAACCAACACGAGGGAAAAACCTACTTGACCTCATCCTCATCAGTCTCCCTGTCGCAGATGCATCTGTCCACGACAGTATTGGTAGGAGTGACCACCGCACAGTCCTTGTGGAGACGAAGTCCCGACTTCACACTGAGGACACCCTCCATCGTGTTGTGTGGCACTACCACTGCGCTAAATGGGATAGATTCAGAACAGATCTTGCAGCTCAAAACTGGGCATCCATGAGGCGCTGTGGGTCATCAGCAGCAGTAGAATTTTATTCCACCACAATCTGTAACCTCATGGCCCGGCATATCCCTCACTCTACCATTACCATCAAACCAGGCAATCTCAATCATCAGCAAAGTGATGGAAGGTGTCATCGACAGTGCTATCAAGCAGCACTTACTCACCAATAACCTGCTAACCGATGCCTAGTTTGGGTTCCGCCAGGATAACTCGGCTTCAGACCTCGTTGCAGCTTTGGTCCAAACATGGACAAAAGAGCTGACTTCCAGAAGTGAGGTGAGAGTGACTGCCCTTGATATCAAGGCAGCATTTGACCGAGTGTGGCACCAAGGAGCCCTAGTAAAATTGAAATCAATGAGGATCAGGAAAACTCTCCACTGGCTGGTGTCCCACCTAGCCCCAGGACATTGCTGCAGGAGTTCCTCAGGCGGTGTCCTAGGCTCAACCATCTTCAGCTGCTTCATCAATGACCTTCCCTCCATTATAAGGTCAGATGTGGGGATGTTTGCTGATGATTGCAGAGTGTTCAGTTCCAGTCGCAATTCCTCAGATAAGGAAGCAATCCGTGCCCACATGCAGCAAGACCTACATAACATCCAGGCTTGGGCTGATGTGTGGTTCAAGTGCCAGGCAATGAACATCTCCAACAAGAGCGAGTCTAATCACCTCCGCTTGACATTCTATGGTATTACCATCATTTAATTCCCCGCCATCAACATCCTGGGGGTCATCATTGACCAGAAACTTAACTGGACCAACCACATAAATACTGTGGCTACAAGAGCAGGATATTCTGTGGCGAGTGACTCACCACCTGACTCCTCAAACCTTTCCACCACCTACAAAGCACAAGTCAGGAGTGTGATGGAATACTCTCTACTTGCCTGGATGAGTGCAGCTCCAACAACACTCGAAGCTCAACACCATCCAGGACAAAGCAGCCCACTTGATCGGCACCCCATCCACCACCTTAAACATTCACTCCCTCCACCACCGGCGTACCATGGCTGCAATGTGTACCATAATTTTTTTTATTCGTTTATGGGATGTGGGCGTCGCTGGCAAGGCCAACATTTATTGCCCATCACTAATTGCCCTTGAGAAGGTGGTGATGAGCTGCCTTCTTGAACTGCTGCAGTCCATGTGGTGAAGGTACTCCCACAGTGCTGTTAGGGAGGGAGTTCCAGGATTTTGACCCAGTGACGATGAAGGATCGGCGATATACTTGGTAGAGGTCGCGGGTTTGGGAGGTGCTGCCGAAGAAGCCTTGGTGAGTTGCTGCAGTGTATCCTGTAGATGGTACACACTGCAGCCACAGTACGCCGGTGGTGGAGGGAGTGAATGTTTAAGGTGGTGGATGGGGTGCCAATCAAGCGGCTGCTTTGTCCTGCATCTACAAGATGCACTGCAGCAACACGCCAAGGCTGCTTCGACAGCACCTTCCAAACCCGCGACCTCTACCACCTAGAATGACAAGGGCAGCAGGCACATGGGAACACCATCACCTCCAAGTTCCCCTCCAACTCGCACACCATCCTGACTTGGAAATATATCGCCGTTCCTTCATCGTCGCTGGGTCAAAATCCTGAAACTCCCTACTGTGGGAGTACCTCACCCCACGGACTGCAGCGGTTCAAGAAGGCGGCTCACCACCACTTTCTCAAGGGCAATTAGGGATGGGTAATAAATGCTGGCCTTGCCAACGATGCCCACATCCCGTGAATACATTTTTTAACAAACAGGCTCGAGGGACTGAATGGCCTATTCCTGTTCCTATCTGAAGGCAAAGTCCTATTCTTGATGTTATTCTGCACGAGAATAGGTTTTGTTCCGCCTATAGTAAATTGTATGATAAACAAGACTGCCTTACATAGAGGACAGCGTGAGAGTGCTGTGGTACGCTAGTTATAGAATGAGAGCTCGACTGCACAATGCAAAGCACTGACGTTGGGAGTGTGTGCTAACTGACCCACAACATGCATTGATTAAGTGGGGTAGGAAACTTCAGTTTTTGCTAATTTTAGCAACAAGAAAAATCAATTTTCAAAAGTCAAGGAGTATCATTTTTCTACTAGTCTGTTTTTGCTAAAATTAGAAACACCAGAACATCAGCCCCATAATTTGATTAACTTTTTTCCCTCCAAAATGTTATAATTGTGCTTGAAATTGCGCTGGTTAGGTTACAGTTCAAGTTTCATTTGCATAATCACAAATGTAAAATCTTCATGAATCAGCGCAATCGAGCAGCGTGATGGAAAAGAAAGAAACAATTATGTTCTATTAAAAAGTATTCCTTGATATATTTAAGACCTAGTGCAGTTTTATTAATACAGCTGAAAATGGGTTTATCACCAAAAATAAGCATTTTTAATAAGTGTCCAGTCCTCCACCTATGAGTAACCTGATTTAAAATCACTGAAAATGACTTAAAAAAAAAACTATACTGAACCATTTAATAGTTTAATTTGTGTACACTAGTCAGTTTCTTAGTAAATTAAATATTTTTTGATATGAAAAAGCTTTTACAACGTGCCCATTAGTGCCTGTGCGCCTAAGAAAATGAGCGCAATTTGAGGAGCCTTCCCTAATCAGCGGATTCTTGCAATTTTGACCTGGGTGCTGGGCCAATTTTGTGGGCGCAGCCTGATCCGGGTGAATTGAATCTTAAACCAGTGTGAAAGATCGTGGAAAACACAAACACAAGTGGTTTTGGGTGTAACTCATATTTAAAATTCCCAGATCTTTAGCGCTGGTTTGGCCAATTTCGTCCGGATTGCGCTGATATTACAAGCGGAAACTCTACCCCACTACATTCAATTTTACTGTATGTTGAATAGCCCACCCCAGTTTTGTACTATTTTCAAACTGGTATGCGTTTCCGCTGATGGTTACACTTTCTTTGACCCTTGTGCGATGGAAAGAAAATGTGATTCATTCATTGATGAGATAGCAAATGAAGTGCTGAGTGGCCAAGTGCTTTTATAATTGTGTAAGCGCAATGAGAATGCCACTGCTTTTGGCACTTTGCCATGAACTGCTATGCACTTCATTTTTAATTTGTGTGATCCACATTTATACATTATGGGCACTGCTAATTTAATGTAAAGGAAAGAAAAATCAGCACTCACTGCGAAGGTAAAGTAAATCTTGGTGTCTGATTGGGTGATTGTGTGCCAGAATTAAAATAATGGGCACAGTATAGCATTGAATAGAAAGAGGGGATAATGCTGATGATGCTTGAGGAGGTCATCTTTTTCCAGCTTGGATGACTGGATGTGTGATCAACTGTAGTACCCATTGAGCTTTGTTTACAGTCAGTTGTTGGGTTATACCAAAATCCTGATGTAGTGCTTGGTATATGCCACCCTTGATCATTTTAATGCAAACTCTGTCGGTTCCTTTTCAAAAGACTGCGTCTTCTTGCATTGGCCAATTTTCAAACCATCCGCTTACTCTTTTTAAAACATAACATAAATTAGGAACGTAGGATCTCAATTTTTTTCCCACTTCGTTCTCGTGATGTGGGCGTCGCTGGCAAGGCCAGCATTTATTGCTGATCCCTAGTTGTCCTTGAGAAAGGTGGTGGTGAGGCCGCCTTCTTGAACTGCTGCTGTCCGTGTGGTGAAATTAGTACCACAGTGCTGTTGGGTAGGGAGTTCTAGGACTGCGACCCACGACGATGAAGGAACGGCGATATATGTCCCAAGTCGGGATGATGTGTGACTTGGAGGGGAACTTGGAGGTGGTGGTGTTCCCATGCACCTGCTGCCCTTGTCCTTCTAGGTGGTGGAGGTGCTGTTGAAGAAGCCTTGGTGAGTTGCTGCAGTGCATCCTTTTAAGTATGCACTGCAGCCAACATAAATTCTTGAGTAATCCAGTTTTAACTTGCAGAGGCAATATGTTTCTTACCGTGGACACAGCTGATATTTAACATCAGATTGATAAAACGGATGTTTCCACGCACAAGAAATGAACTACCTTCATGTGCTTACCATCTACTGGAGCCAACGAGCGAAACAGTCGGATTTGATCAGTTTTAGTTGCTTCAGAATGTTTAAATTTTTTGAGAGAAACCTCCAGCTGTACCTCAGTATTTCACCAGTTAGCATTAGATAGGAGACCTTTCATTTTGTGCAAGACCTAAAAACCTCATTTTTTTTTCTGCTGCGCTCAAGAATGAATCCTGTCGGAGCAGAATTTCTCCTTGGTGCATCTGTAGTGGTGCAGGTTCACTCCACGATTAAGACCTTGACATCCTACCTGAAATAGATGTTATTCAGTTTCAACAGACTGTAGGAGTGAGTTCCAATTTCCAGACATCCACCCAGTCAGAATTCCAAATCTGGGATCAGTATGTACCTTGAGAACAGAATTTAAACAAATATTTATCTGCACACCTAAAAATTGATCCTTCCGATTTGTTTGATCACCTGAGAGTGCAGCCTCTTAATAGGTCAAGGCATTGGTTCTGCCAGCAACAGATGTTCTTAGTCACTAGTTTCTCTGGGTAGAAAGTGATGCCGTCAGCAGGCTTACACTCTACGTGCTGCACTGTTAGAGGTGCCGTCTTTCGGATGAGACGTTAAGCCAAGGCCCCATCTACCCCCTCGGATGGACGTAAAAGATCCCATGCCACTATTTGAAGAAGAACGGGACTTCTCCCAGTGTCCTGGCCAATATATATCTCTCAACCAGCAACACTGAAACAGATGATCTGGTCATTTATCTCACTGCTGTTCATGGGACCTTGCTGTGTGCAAATTGGTGGCCACATTTTCGTACATTACAACAGTGACTACACTTTAAAAGTGTATCGATGGCTGTACAGCACTTGGGTATGTCCTGAGGTTGTGAAAGGCGGTTATGTAAATGCAAGTCCTTTCCTTTATATCCTGGTTGATTTTCCTTTTTTCCCTTCAAAGCGCACGAGTATTGAAGTCACTTGTAGCATACCCTAGCAATGCCATGTCTGAGATCAGCAAGGCCAAGGATAGAACTAAGAACCACCTGGATCTGTATACCTCAGTTCCATCTTGAACTGTACATTCACCATTTACCAGGGTCGCCCCAGTTCAAACATGTCGTCAATAAGTGACTGCACAGACTGATTTGCTGCCACATCATAGGCTAGCTTTTCCAAACAACATTATTTAAATAATGATATAGAGATTAAAATGAATCAGAAAAAGGAGGTTCATGATAAATGTCAGGTTCATAATTCAGTAGAGAACCAAACTGAATACAAAAAGTGCAGAGAAGAACTAAAAAAGGAAATAAGGGGGGGCAAAGCGAGTGTTAATAGATTAGCAGGTAACATAAAAGGGAACCCAAAAATCTTTTATAAACACAAAAATAGTAAAAATGAGTCAAAGGAAGGGTGGGGCCAAAAAGGAGATCATCTTGTGGAGTGCATGGCTGAGGTACTAAATGTGTACTTTGCACCTGTCTTCACTAGAGAAGAGGATGCTGCCAATATCACAGTAAGGGAGGAGGTAGTAGAGAAATTGAATAGGATAAAAATAGATAGAGGATGTACAGAAAAGGTTGGCAGCGCTCAAAGTAGAAAGGTCACCCGGTCTAGATGGGATGCATCCCAGGTTGCTGAGGAAAGTAAGGGTGGAAATTGCAGAGGCTCTGGCCACAATCTTCCAATCCTCCATGGATATGAGAGTGGTGCCAGAGGATTGGAGGACTGCAAATGTTACATCCCTGTTCAAAAAAGGGGGAGGGTTAAACACTCGGTGGTGGGGAAAATTTTAGAGACATAAATCCGGGACAAAATTAATTGGCACTTAGAAAAATATGGGTTAATAATTGAAAGCCAGCACAGATTTGTTAAAGGCAAATAGTATTTGACTAACTTGATTCAGTTCTTTGATGAGTAACTGAGAGGGTTGATGAGGGTATTGTGGTTGATGTTGTGTATATGGACTTTCAAAAGGCTTTTGATGAAGTACCGCATAATAGACTTGTTACAAAATTGAAACCCATGGGATTAAAGGAGCAGTGGCTGCGTGGATATGAAATTGGCCAAGAGACAGAAAGCAGAGTAGTGGAGAATGGTTCTTTTTCAGAGTGGAGGGAAGGGCGCAGTGGTGTTCTCCAGGGGTCGGTGTTGGGACCACTGCTCTTTTTGATATATATTAATGGGTATGCAGGGCATCATTTCAAAAGTTTGCAGATGACATGAAACTCGGAAATGTAGTGAACAATGAGCGTAGTAACAGACTTCAGGAAGACATAGTCAGACTGGTGAAATGGGCAGATACATGCCAGATGAAATTTAACCAACAGAAAAGTGTGAAGTGATTAATTTTGGTAGGAAGAACGACGAGAGGCAATATAAACTAAATGGTACAATTTTAAAGGGGGTGCAGGAACAAAGAGACCTGGGGGTGTATGTACACAAGTCTTTGACGGTGCTGGGCAAGTTGAGAAGGCTGTTGAAAAGGCATACGGGATCCTTGGCTTTATAAGGAGAGGTGTAGGGGGTAATTTTAATCCCCGGGCTGCTTTCCAGCCTGACGGACAGACTGACAGCCTTGCAATCTGGCTGGCTGTCGGGCGGGAAAGCTGTTGAAGTTATGCTAAACCTGGTTCGGCCTCAACTGGAGTATTGTGGCCAATTCTGGGCACCGCACTTTAGGAAGGATGTCAAGGCCTTAGAAAGGGTGCAGAGGAGATTTACTAGAATGATACCAGGGATGAAAGACTTCAGTTACATGGAGACACTAGAGAAACTGGGATGAAAACAGAAAATGCTGGAAGTACTCAGCAGGTCAGGCAGCATCTGTGGAGAGAGAAACAGAGTTAACGTTTCAGGTCGATGACCTTTCGTCAGAGCTGGAAAATGTTGGAGATGTAATGGGTTTAAGCAAGTACCGAGGCAGGGAAAGGGGGAGGAGATGAATGAACAAAAGGGAAGGTCTGTGATAGGGTGGAAGGCAGGAGAGATTAAATGACAAAAGGCATGATGGTGCAAGGTGAAAGGAAATGGTAATGGGGCAAGTAAGGAAACAAAAGATGGGTCTGGGGGAGGTGTAAATGGGAATAGCAGAATCCTCAACAGCTGCCGTCCGAATAAATGGGGGCAGAGGTTATGTTCTGAAATTGTTGAACTCGATGTTGAGTCCAGAAGGCTGTGGAGTGTCTAATTGAAAGATGAGGTGCTGTTCCTCGAGCTTGCGTTCAGCTTCATTGGAACAGTGTAGGAGTGGGGCGGAGAATTAAAATCACTTGAGACCGGAAGCTCGGGGTCACGCTTGTGGACTGAACGGAGGTGTTCCGCAAAGCGGTCACCCAATTTTTGTTTGGTCCCTCCAATGTAGAGGAGACACTGTGAGCAGCGAATACAATATACTAAATTGAAAGAAGTACAAGTAAATCGCTGTTTCAATTGGAAGGGGTGTTTGGGGCCCTGGATGGTGGGAAGGGAGGAGGTAAAAGGGCAGGTGTTGCATCTACTAGAGAAACTGTTTCCAGTGGCAGGAGGGTCAGTAACCAGAGGACACAGCTTTAAGGTCATTGGCAAAAGAACCAGAGGTGACATGAACATTTTTTTTATGCAGCGAGTTGTTGTGATCTGGAATGCATTGCCTGAAAGGGTGGTGCAAGCAGATTCAATAATAACTTTCAAAAGGGAATTAGATAAATACTTGAAGGGGAAAATTTTGCAGGGCTGTGGGAAAACAGCAGGGAAGTGGGACTAAATGGTAGCTTTTTTAAAGAGCCGGTACAGGCATGATGGACTGAATGACCTCCTTCTGTGTTATATCATTCTGTGATTCTATAATGCCAGTATCAACCATTTATTTTACACGGGTTAACGCCAGCTTTAAAATCACTCTGACCTGAAAACATTGGCTCATGAACTTATCGTCTATCAATTACACAAGCCGAGGCATGGTTTTGCCCAGGAGGAACTGGCATTGTGATAATTTAGATCTTAATACTGTAATTTAATTAAGATAATGCTCCTTTTTTGTGCTTCACAAAACGATGCATAAATATTTCTGTCTGATTAACACACACTGCTCAGTTTAAACATACACAAACTTGTACTCCCCTCTTAATCGCATAAATATAATTTAATTCGCCATCACTTTCTTCCTTGCAAACCATTTCATCAGTTTCACGATTCTGCAAATGCTTATTTGTTACCCGCAGGGGAGATTGGCAAGCCTTCAACTGGAAGGTCAGAGGTACAATGCTGAGTGCACTTAGAACTGTAGGTATATGCAGTTTATTTTTAGCAAATGACTGTATTTAGTATGATGGCAATTATTGTACTTAACACGCCGACTTGTCATTAATTACCCTTATTACTATTCTGCACAAGTCGGTGTACAGAATGTGGGCAGCTTTAATTGTATTCTGTGGTGAGAATGCTGGAGGTGTTTGGTAATGCTGCCGAGCTCATTCTTTGCAATGAAGTACTTGTATCATAAACCTTAACGTCAGTACACTTTGAGCACAATATGCAGGTTCTCCCTATAGGAGCTGCCATCTTGATGCATTTTCTGAGGCTGGGGTGCTGAAACACAGCAGTCCAGTGCCCAGCTTCAGTTTGCTCGCACCCCACTGCTTCATGAAACAGCTTTGCTTTAATAGGACAAGCTGAAGCTGAGACTCAAATGGTTGGACCGTTTGCAAGCTCGGTAATCGTGATGCAAAAATTTTAAATGTGTTGTTTACTTCCTTAGTAAGTAGTTCCTTTTTCTTAGTGGCATTTTCTTTAAATTAAGCATTTTGCCTAAATAATCCCCATTTTTCGCCCTTAATGTTTCCAGACTCCATATTTCCCTTCAATGGTCCCAATCTCAGTCCCCATCTTCCCTGCTCAGTGCTCCCAGAACCTATCTCACTCCTCAGCGCTTCCAAGACCCTATCTTCCCCATATCACATAAAATATAATGTTTTCCAGGCAGATCCACCTCCATTCTGAGGGAGTTAGTTGACACATTGCAAATAAAAGTTCTCAATTGGGAAAAGCTAATTTTACTAAGCTGAGAGGTGATTTAGCCAAAGTGGACTGGAGACAGAAACTTGAAGGTAAATCAGTGTCAGAGCAGTGGGAGGCATTCAAGGAGGAGATGGTGAGGGTTCAGAGCAAGTATGTTCCCTTAAAGAAAAAGGGTGGGACTAACAAATATAGAGCTCCCTGGATGTCAAGGGGCATACAGGGTAGGATAAAGGAAAAAAAGGGAAGCTTATGACAGATACCGAGGACTCAATACTGCAGAAAGCCTAGAGGAGTATAGAAAGTGCAGGGGTGAAATTAAAAAGGAAATTAGGAAAGCAAAGAGAGGACATGAAAAAATATTGGCAAGTAACATCAAGGAAAACCCAAAGATGTTTTATAAATACATTAAGAGCAAGAGGATAACTAAAGTAAGAGTAGGGCCCATTAGGGACCATAAAGGTAACCTGTGTGTGGAAGCGGAAGACATGGGTATGGTTCTTAATGAATACTTTGCATCTGTTTTCACAAAAGAGAGGGACGATGCAGACATTACAATCAGGGAGGAGGAGTGTGAAATATTAGATGCAATAAACATAGTGAAAGAAGTAGTATTAATGGGTTTAGCAACTTTGAAAGTGGATAAATCCCCAGGCCCGGATGAAATGTATCTCAGACTATTAAGAGAAGTAAGAGAGGAAATAGCAGAGGCTCTGACCATCATTTTCCAATAGAATACTGCGTGCAGTTCTGGTCACCACATTACAGGAAGGATGTGATTGCACTAGAGGGGGTGCAGAGGAGATTTACGAGGATGTTTCCTGGGCTGGGGAATTTTAGCTATAAGGAAAGATTGGATAGTCTGGGGTTGTTTTCTTTGGAACAGAGGAGGCTGAGGGGGACCTAATTGAGGTGTATAAAGTTATGAGGGGCCTAGATAGAGTGGATAGGAAGGACCTATTTCCCTTAACAGAAGGGTCAATAACCAGGAGGCATAGATTTAAAGTAATTGGTTGGAGGTTTAGGGGGATTTGAGGAGAAATTTTTTCACCCAGAGGGTGGTGGGGGGGGTCTGGAACTCACTGTCTGAAAGGGTGGTAGAGGCAGAGACCCTCATCACATTTAAAAAGTACTTGGATATGCACTTGAAGTGCCATAACCTGCAAGGCTATGGACCAAGTGCTGGAAAGTGGGATTAGGGTGGATAGCTCTTTGTCGGCCGGCACGGACAAGATGGGCCGAATGGCCTCCTTCTGTGCTGTAAATTTCTTTGATTCTGTGATTACCAACTACTGTTGCTGGGAATCTGATCCAATGCTCTGGGGGATAGGGGGAGAACAGATTTTTCTGATCTCTAATATTGCTTTGAGTCTTGCAGATCTCAGTAGAAATGGTACCAGGGATGAGGGAATACAGTTATGTGGAGAGACTAGAGAAGCTGGGATGTTCTCCTTAGAGCAGAGAAGGTTAGGGGGAGATTTAATAGAGGTGTTGAAAATTATGAGGGGTTTTGATAGAATAAATAAGGAAAAACTGTTTCCACTGTCCAGAGGACACAGATTTAAGGTAATTGGCAAAAGAACCAGAGGAGATGACGAGATTTTTTTTTTACGCAGCGAGTTATGATCTGGAATGCACTGCCTGAAAGTGTGGTGAAAGTAGATTCAATAGTAACTTTCAAAAGGGAATTGGATAAATACTGGAAAAGGAAAATTTGCAGGGCTATGAGGAAAGAGCGGGTGAGTGGGAATAATTGGAGAGCTCATTCAATGAGCCGCGATGTGCCGAAAGGCCGCCTTCTATGCTGTATGATTCTATTCTATGATTTGAAAGCTGCATTCTGAAAATCAAATAGCCTGGTCACATCTATATCATATCTGACAGCAACTTAGCTATGTACCTCATCCATATTTTATGGGAGAAAAAATTCAGCACTGCAAAACCGCTCCAAGTCCCGGAACTATCCGTTCTGCTTTTCTTTGAAAACTCTCCATTATGCTGATGCTCTTACAAAAGCAGGCTGGCTGAATTTGCAGGCACGCAGCATTCCAAATGTGAAGTAATCTCCTCCAAAACACTTAAGCATAGTGTGAATAGCAGGAGGCCCAAAACAGATGGCAGTAAAATTCTTGTCAGTCGCTGGGTCCCACACTGAGCATTTATCATAAACTACCGTTTCATATCATCAAGGCACTTCTCAATTCAGCTAGGTACTCCCTGCATGTTGAACTATTAAGTTCTTTCAGAAAGTCAATAAAATTACAGATAGCCCTCTTCCACTGATTCAGTAATCTCCTGAAAAATTTTGGCAAATGAGTGAAACATGACTACTAATCCAAAATCTAAACCCTTTTGAGGAGAAAAGTATGAAGGCTTTAGACCAGAGTCTATCAATGCTTAACCAGAGAACATAAAGGTCATGAGTAATGCTTTCAAGCTGTCCCCCCCCCCCTCCCCCCTCAAGGGCATTTGTTTACAAATTGAAATGGGTTATTTTGATCCTGCATAAATCATTGGTGGAGCCTTACAGGCTGAGTGCAATTCTCATCGCCCTCCCGTCATGGTTTGGAAAAAAGGACTGCATACCAAGGTGTGAAAATAAATTGACTTGTTCTCACTGGAGGAAATAAAATTAACAGAGAACATAATGCCAGCTTTTTTTAAAAAAGTGCAAGTGCCTGAATAATGCCAAAATACTGCGGATGCTGGAAATCTGAAATAAAGACAGAATACGCTGGAAATACTCAGCAGGTCAGGCAGCATCTGTGGAGAGAAAAACAGAGTTAACGTTTCAGGTCGATGACCTTTCATCAGAGCTGGAAGGTGTTCGAGATGAACAGCTTTTAAGCAAGTTGACTTGAACTTTGATTACAAGACTAGAGGCAGAAGTAATAAGCTTATAAAATATTGAGGAAAAACTGGAGATAAGGGATGACTGATTATGGTATCATGTATGTGACACTTACTCTCAACAAAATCATTAATGATTGATTAATAAATTGGCACAATTTCAAAATTTACAGATGACACAAAACTTGGAAGTGTAGTAAACAGTGAGGAAGATAGTAATAGACTTCAAGAAGACATAGACAGGCTGGTGGAATGGGCGGACACATGACAGATGAAATTCAACGCAGGAAAGTGAGAGGTAATACATTTTGGTAGGAAGAATGAGGAGAGACAATACAAGTTAAATGGTACAATTTTAAAGGGGGTGCAAGAAGAGAGAGACCTGGGGATGTTTGTGCACAAATCTTTGAAGGTGGCAGGACAGGTTAACAAAGCAGTTAATAAACCATATGGGATCCTGGGCTTTATAAATAGAGGCATAGAGTACAGAAGCCAGGAAATTATGTTAAACCTTTATAAAACACTAGTTCGGCCCCAGCTGGAGTATTGTGTCCAATTCTGGGCACCACAGATAGGAAGGACGTGAAAGCTTTGGAGAGGGTACAGAAGAAATTTACTAGAATGATTCCAGTTACCTGGATAGACTGGAGAAGCTGGGGTTGTTCTTAGAGCAGAGAAGGCTAAGAGGAGATTTGATAGAGGTGTTTAAAATCATGAAGGGTTTAGATAGATGGCTGAACCGTCGATAACCAGAAGGCACAGATTTAAGGTGATTGGCAAAAGAACCAGAGGCGACAGGAGGAAAACCTTTTTACGCAACAAGCAGTTAGGATTTGGAAAACACTGCCTGATAAGGTAGTGGAAGCAGATTCAGTAGAAGCTTTCAAAAGGGAATTAGATAAATATTTGAAGGAGGAAAAAATTGCAGGGATATGGGGAAAGAGCAGGGGAGTGGGACAAACTGGATTGCTCTTCGAAAGAGCTAGCACAGATTCGATGGGCTGACTAACCTCCTTCTGTACTGTACTATTCTATGACTCCATGGTGCTATGATTAACTTCTTTTGAAGAAGCTGGGCTGTAACAAGAGACTGAAGTTTTTTTGAGATTTACAGATGGTCAGTATTCTATGAATTAGAATGTTTCCGGTCTAGCTGGGACCTTTGGAATACATCCATTCTGGCTTGAATAATGTAGCATATGATATCGGAGAGCCATCCAGAGTTGAGAACTATTTTATTATTTTGTGTGGGAAAGAGTTTTCTTATCGTGGAAGTTTTATCTATTGGTATTCTCCTTCCTTGGAGAATTAAATATGTTGAGGAATAGAGTCATTCTCATTCTGTGATTTATGTTGCCATAAGGGTATAGGAGACATAAAGGATAGAATTTCCACTTTAGGCGCAATCAGTAAATCGGGCACAAATTGCACTCAAAATTACACTAGTTTTCAGAATTTAATATTTTTGCTCAAGTTTCTGCTCAAACCCATTTGCATATTGCCGAACGTAAAATCTTGCATGAACCAGCGCAATTGGGCAGCGTTTTAGAATGTAATTTTTTTTTTTTAAATTTGCATTAAAAAATATTACTTGATATATTTAAGAGTGGTAACCTGGTGCAGTTTTATTAGTACAGCTAAAAATGGGTTGATCTCAAAAAATAATCATTTTTCAACAGTGTCTAGTCCACCACCTGTGAGTAACCTGATTTTAAATAATTGAAAATGACTTTAAAAAAACTATACAGAGCCATTTACTAGTTTCATTGGTGTACAGTAGTCAGTTTCTGAGTAAATTAAATATTTTTTAATATTTAAAAGCTTTTGAAAGGTATCCTTGCTCCAAAAAAAAATAAAGCTTAATTTTAAGAGCCTTCTCGTAGGGCTGCAAATGGGCGCAAGTAGCCATGGCGATTCATTTGATCTGGGGGCGTGGCCAGCTTCCAGTGCAATGTTTTTAAAATTAGTGCAAAAGACTGTGGAAATTCGATGTTTCTGGATGTAATTTGCACTTGAAATTCCTCAATCTTTTGCGCTGGTTTGGCCGATTTTGGGCGACTTGCACTAAAAAAAAACCAGCGCAACCTAGCGGAAACTCCAGGCCAAGATGCTTCATACATTACAGGTTTCTTGGAATAATTTAATAAGGCTGCCCATAATTCTCACCTTTCCTGCCCGTCTCACACCAGACCTCATGATGCACAGCCTGGCTCTATCCTCAGTCCAATGCCAAGTAAGAACCAGTAGCTCTTGAAATAATCTAAAAGGCCACTCATAATTGTCCTCTTTCTCCAAGGGTAAAAGGCACTCTTTACATCATATAGATTTATGTATTTCTATAATATAATGTTTCAGGATCAAGATTTTTTTGGGGGCAATGACCACTAGTAGGGTGGAGGATAATCGAAATGGGTTGCCCAGTGGATGTTTTACTTTATTTGGTAGTGTCATGGAGAGTGGATCACTATTCTTGTGGTCCTGCTCACTAATCACCCCTGTGCTCGCTGACCTATGTTGGCTCCCGGTCCAGCAATGCCTCATCCTCGTGTTCAAATCCCTGCATGGCCTCGCCCCTCCCTATCTTTGTAACCTCCTCCAGCCGTACAACCCTCCGAGAACGCTGTATTCCTTCAACTCTGGCCTCTTGTGCATCCCTCACCTTCCTTCGCCCCACCATTGGCGGCCATGCTTTCAGCTGTCTAGGCCTTAAGCTCTGGAAATTCCTCCCTGAATCTCTCTCTCTCTCTCTCTCTCTCTCTCCACCTCTCTTTCCTACTTTAAGACGCTCCTTAAAACCCACCTCTTTGATCAAGCTTTTAGTCACCCATCCTAATATTTCCTTTGGCTCGGTGTCAATTTTTGTCTGATTACGCTCCTGTGAAGCGCTTTGGGGCGTTTTACTACGTTAAAGGTGCTATAGAAATGCAAGTTGTGATACCTGGAGTGGAAAGTGATATACTCCCATCTTCCCTCACATCCTTGCTGATGCCATGCTGTGGAGTTGGTAAGGGATATCTTTTTCCACAGGCCTTCAAGACTGCTGTGTTCTCTCTCGGCCTCAGGCGGCAACCATACGTCACTCACTCAGACTGACATGTATCCTACAGATGCTTAAAATACATTTCTAAAGGTTGTGGGGGGGGGCGGGCAATGTAGAATAATGGTGATACTTTTCATTATTTTACATATTTTACAGCATCCATCATTCCAGTAGACACAAGTTTCAAAGTAGACTACAAATAAAAGTTTGGAATTTGCAGTATGAATCTTTCCTCACAGCATATATAATCTGTATACTTTGTAGCTTTGGGTATTTTATTTTTATTTCAGGTACTATCTTTACTATCCAGGCAGAAACCATCTGATCAGAAGCACTTTTCCCTAGAAATTGGGGGAGGGGTTGCTGATCAAAAAAAACATAGGAACCAGTAACGATATGATGGAAAAGAATATATTTATATGTATTAATTCTTTGGCATACGCATGACAGCTTACTACACAAATGCATTTCATGATTTATTCTTTATATTCATCAAACCAAAGTCTATATACTAATACAGCAATGCAATTGAATTAATTAGCACTGTGTAAATGTTCATATTGTTTCACACCTTCTAATGAGCACTGCTATTTCATTGTGAATAACATTTATGTTTTGTTGTGGAAATACAGTGCATGCTTCAAAAATAGTGACTTGACCTATTTGGAACAAACTGCATCCTAGAAAGCAGCTTTCAAAGTGCAATTCTTGAGTGTCTTAGGAGTTGGTGGTTTGCTATTTGAAGTAAAAGGTGTTATGTTTTGAATCTTGCAAGATAGCAATGTCAAAATCAGATTCTGAAAGTTTGTGAAATGGCGCTCTTGATTTTGGTTTGTCCCTTGAATCCAGGATGGGGAGACTCCGAAGGGACCCCCTCAGAGAGGGGAATGACCACAGATGCTATCTACACTTACAATTGGTTGAAAGCGAGGAGTGGTAAGAGTTCAGTCTACATCTGGGGCCACTCACTAGGCACAGGGTAAGTGGCTACTTGTTTACAGCTGCCTTTCGCGTAAGTGAAGATCCTCACTTGTTTCAAGGAGATATTGGTGGCTTTCTCCTTTTTGTTTGATTTTGTTGCGCATTTTTATTGAAGTATTTAATTAATAATCTGACCCACAGAGAGGTAGAAACTAATGGAGAGTGAGACGTTTTCAGACTTACCATCTCAGTATGCTTAGTTAGAGGGGCTTGAGAGGCTGAGTTTTTGCCGTATTTCACAAGTTTTAATAAATTTTGAGAGGGAGGGTGCATATAAGAAGGTTGGAGTGCATTAGACTTTCTAACATCACCAACTACTGTTCAGTCACATAGCTAAAATTATATCGATACCACATTGATTGAGGGAAATTGTTGTGTTCAGAGCAGTAATAGTCCCAACTGTGTGTCCTATTTTGTTATAGTTGCCAAGTGCCTCAGAAGAGAGTTGAAAATGGCTTATTGGGGCCACGGGGATGTATTGCAGCACCCTCTGGGCATGAAGCAGTCACCAGTAAAATTTAAATGATGGGTAGTATTGAAACATCTGGAATACACTGCCTGAAAAGGCAGTGGAAGCAGATTATGGGGTAACTTTCAGAAGCGAATTGGATAACTATTTGAAAAGGAAACATTTGCAGGGCTATGGGGAAAGAGCAGAGGAGTGGAATTAATTGAAAAGCTCTTTCAAAGAGCCGGCACAGGCACGATGGGCCCAATGGCCTCCTGTACTCTGATGCTATGAAAACATGAAAAAGTTTCAGGGCAACTTTGGATTCGACAGACAAGAATGCTTTCCAATTTCAAGTCAAAAAGTAAAGCTACGAATGTCTCTGTAACTTGTCACTTAGTGACTCAAAAGTGCTTTCTGTCAGATCTTTGATATCCTTTTTATTTTGTGAAGTGCATGCTCCCTCTTCCATCTTTTACAGGGCCTTACAAAAAGAGATACAGCATTGCAATATGGTAGGGTAGGATAAAGACAATGATATTTGTGCCATGGAAAGATGTATTTTTGGCACAATACAAATGTAAATTAATTTGGTCTTTTGTGTTTAGACATGCACCAGAACTATGTGTTTAACTGTAAACAACCGTGTGCCAACATACTTCACTTTTACTAATCTGTTGACACAATACTGTCTTACATACAAAAGTTAGGATACTAAAGTAATGCGTGAGATTTAATTCAAGCGTTTAAAAAAAAAGTCATTCTGGGGAATGTGGGCATCGCTAGCAAAGCTGGCATTTATTGCCCATCCCTGGTTGCCCTTGAGAAGATGGTGGTGGGCCGCCGTCTTGAACCGCTGCAGTCCGTGCGGTGAAGATGCTCCCACAGCACCGTTAGGTAGGGAGCTCCAGGACTTTGAGCCAACGGCGATGTATGTCCAAGTCGGGGTGGTGTGTGACTTGGAGGGGAACTTGGAGTTGACGGCATTCCCCTGCACCTGCTGCCCTTGTCCTTCTAGATGGTAGAGGTCGTGGGTTTGGTGTGTTCATCAGGACAGTGCAGTCTATATTCAGAAATTATTTGCACAGTAGCAACTAGGATTGTAGGGAATCCCAGGCACAGTTCCACATTCTACTGCCTTGTGGGGCAGTGCCTGAGCACATTAGTGTCCAAAACTGTCATCCCACGTGTTGGTGGGGTTACATAATACCATTTTAATTGGTGCCTTTATTAATAATCGGTTATTTCCGTTGGCATGGTGTATTCACGGTATCAACTAGTTCCGTGTAGATATTGCCTCACTCTATATTGTTCCTGCTGAAAATAATGGAGAGGGGGAGATATGGGATGAGATGGACACCTATACTGGGGGAAATGAATGAGAGGTGAGCAAAGGAAAAAATTAAATATTCTGACTTGTAACATTTACCTTTTTAAAAAAAAAAGTTCTTCTTTGAAGTATTGAGATGTTCGATACAGATTTTATTTATCTTTAAGTAGCGTAGTCTCAGTAAATACAACTGGACTGAGCGTATATTTAATGGATACTGGAACAGGGAAGCAGCCAATAATTGTTACATTTGCCTTTGTAACACAAGATAAAACCAAGTCCGTTACATTGTTTATTGGTTATCAAGCGATTTATTTAGTGAATAGTTAAATGATTTACTAAGTGACAGATGATGCAATAAGTGGGAGGGTACGCACAGATACTAATAGAACAACTATTGGGTGCTAGCTTAAGAAGAAAGACATTCTGAATTCTTAATTTGTTGGGTTCTGTTTCAACAATGTTATGCCTGATGTTGAAAGTAGAAAATAATTTCTCTCTCAATCTCTTTCAGAGTTGCTACAAATGTTGTACGGCATCTGTGTGAAAAAGGTAAAGTGCTTCAACCCAATTCATTGGTTATGTTCTTGCAACCATACCTGCTTTTCCTGTTGAATTTAAATCAGCATTAACCCTATGCCGCCTTGTTCGAGTAGCTCAGTGTTGATTGGTTCCAGGTTGCGAGCCAATCTGTTCAGCTTGCTACAAAGTTCAGTTTGCAAATGAAATTCATAGCAGCAATATTAGCATAGGAAGGTTCTAAAGCATACGTTGGCAACAGTGATCTCATTCAACCCACATGATACCTCTGAATCAATAGTATCTGCGTACAAGATCACAAAATACTTTCATAGATGAGGAAGGCCGTTAGGTCGATCCTAGTTCATCCATCCAGACTGACCCTACAGGAACCCAGCACCCCCCCCCACATTGCAGTATCCAATTGCTTCTTAAATGATTTCAGGGTTTTCACCTCAATTGCTCTATCCAGGAGTCTTTTCAATATATTGATCACTGCCTGTATGAAGAACGTTCCTGATATCAGTCCTACATTTGCCTCTAACTAGTTTGAGCCTGTGGCCCCTTGTTCTACTCGTAGACTTTAATTTAAACTAATATTCTAGATTCTGTGCTGTGATTTCTATGTATTTCTACGTAATTTACCTTTTCCATACCTAATCATCCAGAAGATTAAGGGTGAAGAAAATTAAGGGGTGATCTAATTGAGGTGTTTAAGGCGATTAAAGGATTTGATAGGGTAGATAGAGAGAAACTATTTCCTCTGGTGGGGGAGTCCAGAACTAGGGGGCAAAACCTTAAAATTAGAGGTCGGCTGTTCAGGGGTGATGTCAGGAAGCACTTCTTGACACAAAGGGTAGTGGAAATCTGGAACGCTCTTGCCCAGAAAGCTGTTGAGGCTGGGACAATTGAAAATTTAAAAACTGAGATTGATAGATTTTTTGTTAGGCAAGGGTATTGAGGGTTGTGGCACCAAGGCGGGTAAATGGAGTTAAGGTAGAGATCAGCCAGGATCTAATTGAATAGCGGAACAGGCTCAAGGGGCTGAATCTCCTGTTCTTATGTTCCCATACTATTTACTACCTTATATATCTCTCATATCAACTTCCAGATGCTTCCTTTCCTAAAGCCCAAACCTCTACAGTCTTTCCTCACAACTCAAACCTCTATCACTGGGGATCAGCCTTGTGACTCTTCTCTGCACTGCCTCCAGTGCTTGAACGTCTCCCTTGTGTCTCGATGACCAGAAGTATACTCAAGGTACGGTCTGACCAGAGCCTTGTACAGTTTGATCATGGATTCCCCCGACTTATATTCTACTATTTTGGCTGTGTAGTTGAGCATTATTTTGGCTTTGATTGCTGCTGTGCATTGGTTGGACATGTATCGGAATGAAAAAATAAAATCATCCTATTTATGCAAAATACTGTGCAGCAACTTGCTGTTGACCAGTAATTTTTATGCCTTTTGATCCTGGGTGGGACTCTTTTCTATTAAAAGTTTCTCCCATCTCACTGTTTCTGATCTTCCCTATCGTGTACCATAGAATCGTGGGGAGTATAGAATCATACCCCATTCGGCCCATTGTGCCTGTGCCGTCTCTCTGAAAGAGGTACCAATTCGTCCCGGGGTGGGCAAAATCCGGCCCATGGGCCGTATCCGGCCCGCCAGTTCATTCTATCTGGCCTGAGCTTGCACTGCACATTCTTCTGAGTCTTGCGAGGGGGTCCCGAGGAAAGCTCGCTCAGGGTTACTGCGGCCTGGGAGTAGGCTGCGACCCTGAACCGAGGCGATTTAAAAAAAAAAAAAAAAAATGAAGCTGCCAGAACTGCTGCGATATGTCGGCTGCAGATCTGCTTCCCTTTTGTGTCTCTGAACCGGCCTAACATCTGTCTGCGGCACTCTCCCTCTCTGGTTCCGTGAACCACTTTTCTAAAACCCGCTAAATCTGCTGCTCATCGTTGGTTGGTGGGAGCACTGCTGCACGCGTGCACTTGGACGCCGCTCCTCCGTAGATTCATGGCTGCACATCTCCATGACTCTTTTACCGAAGAAAGAGACCGGCGCTGCGTCTTTCCTCTCCCGGTACCCAGAGTACGACGGCAGGGGAGTTCTCATCGTCATCTTAGACACTGGAGTGGATCCTGGAGCACAAGGACTCCAGGTAACACGATTGTAGTTCAGGCCTTGCAAAGCCTGGGGCCCGTACTCTGCACACTAAAAAGAGAACACCTCTTGCGTCGGAGGCCCCGCAGACATGAGCCACGAAGACTTTCAGTACAACATGTATTCGATCGATCAATCATTTCATTCATTTAATAACAGAAGATTTTACTATTTTACACTACATTTTGTGTATTTAAGAAAGTATCTTTCCCTTTTGTGTCTCTGAGCCCGCCTAACGTCTGTCTGCCAAAATTACTCACTATTCCAGAATCATTCTGGAATGCAAAGATAAACCCCGGCTTCTATTCTCCACTGCTAACCGTCTTCTTTCACCCCTCTCCTGTCTCCTCCACCCTCACCTCCAACAACAAGTGTGAGGAGCTCATGGACTTCTTTGTCTCTAAGATTGAGACCATCCGTTCAGCTGCCTCTGCCATTTCCCTTCCTTCTCCTAGCCCACCGGTCCAAACTTCCTCTAAGGTTCCCTCCTGCCCTAGCCCTGAACCCACTTTTTTCTCCAGTTTCTCTCCGATCTCCCCTCATGACCTCTCCGTGCTCATCTTGTCCATGAGACCCACTTCCTGCTCCTTCGACCCTATTCCCACCAAACAGCTGACCACCCAACTTCCTTTTCGGGCCCTCATGTTAGCTGATATTGTTAACTGTTCTCTCTCCTCGGGTACTGACCCCCTCTCCCTCAAATCTGCCGTCATGCCCCCCTCCTCAAAAAACCAAACCTTGACCCCTCCATCCTTGCAAACTACCGCCCCATCTCCAACCTCCCTTTCCTCTTCAAAGTCCTTGAACGTGTTGTCGCCTCCCAAATCCGTGCACATCTTTCCGGAACTCCATGTTTGAATCCCTCCAATCAGGTTTCCGTCCCTGCCACAGTACCGAAACGGCTCTCATCAAAGTCACAAATGACATCCGTTGTGACTGTGACAAAGGTAAACTATCCCTCCTCGTCCTTCTCGACTTGTCTACAGCCTTTGACACAGTTGACCACTTCATCCTTCTCCAACGCCTCTCCACTGTCGTCCAGCTGGATGGGACTGCACTCGCCTGGTTCCAGTCTTATCTATCTAAACGTAGCCAGAGAATCACCTGCAACGGCTTCTCTTCCCGCTCCCACATCGTTACTTCTGGTGTCCCCCAAGGATCTATACTTGGCCCCCTCCTATTTCTCATTTACATGTTGCCCCTTGGTGACATCATCAGAAAACACAGCGTCAGTTTCCACATGTACGCTGACAACACCCAGCTCTACCTCACCATCACTTCTCTTGACCCCTCCACAGTCTCTTAATTGTCAGACAGCTTGTCCGACATGTAGTACTGGATCAGCAGAAATGTCCTCCAACTAAATATTGGGAAGACCGAAGCCATTGTCTTCGGACCCTGGCACAAACTCTGTTCCCAGGCCACTGACTCCATCGCTCTCCCTGGCAACTGTCTGGCTGAACCAGACTCTTCGCAATCTTGGTGTCATACTTGACCCTGAAATGAGCTTCTGACCACATATCCGAGGCATAACTAAGACCGCCTATTTCCACCCCCGTAACATCGCCCGTCTCCACCCTTGCCTCAGCTCATCCACTGCTGAAACCCTCATCCATGCCTTTGTTACCTCTAGACTTGACTATTCCAACGCACTCCTGGCTGGCCTCCCACGTTCTACCCTACGTAAACTTGAGGTGATCCAAAACTCGACTGCCCGTGTCCTAACTCGCACCAAGTCCCATTCACCTATCACCCCTGTGCTCACTGACATACATTGCCTCCCGGTTAAGCAACTCCTCGATTTCAAAATTATCATCCTTGTTTTCAAATCCCTCCATGGCCTCACCCCACCCTATCTCTGTAATCTCCTTCAGTCCCACAACCCCCCCGAGCTATCTGCGCTCCTCTAATTCTGGCCTCTTGAGCATCCCTGATTATAATCGCTCAACCATTGGTGGCCGTGCCCTCTGTTGCCTAGGCCCTAAGCTCTGGAATTCCCTGCCTAAACCTCTCCGCCTCTCTTTCCTCCTTTAAGACGCTCCCTCCTTGACCAAACTTTATTTCTCCTTATGTGGCTCGGTGTCAAATTTTTGTCTTAATACTCCTGCGAAGCACCTTGGGACGTTTTACTACGTTAAAGGTGCTATATAAATACAAGTTGTTGTTGTGCGTGACTACTATCTGAATTTATGTTTATATTTATGCAAAATCTCGGCTGACACTCCAGTGCAGTGCTGCACTGTCAGAGGTGCTGTCTTTCGGATGAGACGTTAAACCGAGGCCCCGTCTGCCCCCTGAGGTGGACGTAAAAGATCCCAAGGCACTATTTCGAAGAAGAGCAGGGGAGTTATCCCCGGGGTCCTGCCCAATATTTATCCCTCAACCAACATAACAAAAACAGATTATCTGGTCATTATCACATTACTGTTTGTGGGAGCTTGCTGTGCACAAATTGGCAGCTACGTTTCCCACATTACAACAGTGACTACACTTCAAAAGTACTTAATTGACTGTAAAGCGCTTTGAGATGTCCAGTGGTCGTAAAAGGCACTATATAAATGCAAGTCTTTCTTTCTTTCAATGTTTATGCAATTTTTATGTTTATGCAATGTTTCCTCTAATTTTTTTTTCGTGTGCGGTCCCTTTAAATTTGCTGCATGGTTGCGCTTGCGCAGTATCTCTTGCAGCGGAAAGAGCTGGTGAGCGTCCTGCATGGGACTTTGCGATTGGTGCACAGCCGCGCACCTTAGGGGGAAAATTGGTGTGCGGCCCTAAACAGCTCACCAAAACTTAAGTGGCCCTCCAACCCAAATAATTGTCCACCCCTGAATTAGTCCCACTCCCCTGCTCTTTCCTCAGCCCTCCAAATGTTTTCCTTTTTAAGTATATATCAAGTTCCTTTTGAAAGTTATTATTGAATCTTTTAGGCAATGCATTCCAGATCATAATAAGTCGATGCGTAAAAAAAAAAAAAAAAAATTCTCATCTACCCCCTGACTTTTTTTGACAATTATCTTCTGTCCTCGGGTTACTGACCTTCCTGCCAGTGGAAACAGTTTCTCCTTATTTACTCTATCAAACACCTTCATAATTTTGAACATCTATTAAATCTCCCCTTAACCTTCTTTGTCTAAGGAGAGCAATCCCAGCTTCTCCAGTCTCTCCACAAAACTGAAGTCTCTCATCCCTGGTACCATTCTAGTAAATCTCCTCTGCACCCTCTCCAAAACCTTGACATCCTTCCTAAAGTGCGGTGCCCAGGATTGAACACACTACTCCATCTGAAGCCAAACCAGGTTATAAAGGTTCATCATAACTTCCTTGCATGTGTACTATAAGTAATTTTAACTTTTTATCACTGGGCAAAAAATGGGCAATAGCACTTAAAAAAAATTAAGCTATTCTTTGGACATTAACGTTTCCACAGAAGACATCAGAGATATTTTGTTGGCGTTCGGAGGGATGTAATATACTTTCTTACTAGAGGACGCCCAGTGGCCACATGTGGAATTGCAGCTAGAATTTTAAAGTAGGCAATGACTGGACGATTTGCCTTTACCCATGTCAAGGTGTCCTCTCTGGCAGGTTCTGAATGTTCTCAGCGGTCGCAATGTATTGCTTGCTCCACCCCCAAAGTGGGACAATGGCAGAATGGTCAGAAGCAGCTGGCCTTTAAGGAAGGAGAAATTTTAAGACATTATGTACCTGGGGACTGAAATTATGGTTTCATAGAATTACGTTGAATTTACGGCACAGAAACAGGCGATTCGGCCCAACAAGTCTATGCCAGTGTTTATGCTCCACACAAGCCTCCTCCCACTCCCTATTTATTTAATCTCATCCCATCAACATATCCTTCTATTCCTTTTTCCCTCATGTACTTATCTAGCTTCCCCTTAAATGCATTTATTCTATTCGTCTCAACCGTTCTATGTGGTAGCGAGTTTCACATTCGCTTCATTGTCTGAGTAAAGAAGTTTCTCCTGACTTCCTTATTGGATTTAGTAGTGACTATCTTATATTTATGGACTCTAGCTTTGGGCTACTCTTCTTCTTAGGCCGTCCCTCGGAACCAAGGATAAAACAAGTGGATAACTCTTCTCTACATCCACCTGATCGAACTCCTTCATAATTTTAAAGACCTCTATCAGGTCACCCCTCACGTTCTCTTTTCCAGAGGAAAGGGCTCCAGTCTGTTCAGTCTTTCCTGATTACTGTACCCTCTCAGTTCTGGTATCATCCTTGTAAACCTTTTTTGCACTTTCTTCAGTGCTTCTATATCCAATTTGTAATATGGAGACCAGAACTGTACACCGTATTCTAAGTGTGGTCTAACCAAGGTTCTATACAAGTTGAACGTAACTTCACTGCTTTTGAATTTTAGACCTCTAGAAATGAACCCCAGTGCTTTGTTTTAATGGCTTTGTTAAACTCCTTCTTTGAAAGGGGTTGTGGACGCTCCTTTTGCTTTGGTTCAAATGTCCCGCCAGGCTGCCGGATGTCCTGATTCAAGCTGCTGATGGTAAACGAATGCCGCAGAGCCACCAGCTGGCTACCTACCGCCTGGTTCACAACATCAAAACCTGCTTTTCCACTGCACCCAACATCACCTTGGCAGGTTTAAAATGGAAATCTGCCATTTACAGCACCCCCTACAAGTGTAAGCGGTACTGCAGCTGGATGGCGACGCTTTGGCAATGACTTTTCCATAGAGCCTGACCTAGGAATTTTTGATGTATTTTGAAATGAATTGTTGCAACCCCCTCAACAATTTTAATATATAATGCAAGGCTCAGGGATGTGTGAAATGAACTTCCATCAAAGTTGGTTAGTGGAAAATCATTGCACTCCTTCAAAATAGTTGGATTATTATCTGGCTAGAAATGAGATTGGGGTTTTATAAGGATAAATTCAGGCATAGATCATTGAATAATTTATGCCTCCCAAGCTGCAGTGTCACACGCCAGTGTTCAGCTAAAAAGTGTGGAGAGTCAATCATTCAACCTCATTAAGTTGGGGACCAGTAGCCACTCTGGGGCTTTTGACTCTTGACCTTATGGTTGGAAGTCACTATGTTAATGGAAAAAGTACTGAAAATCTAGGTGTCCATGTACACAAATCATTAAAACCTACTGCACAGGTACAAAATGCAATCAAAGAGGCTAATGGAATATGTACTTTATCTCAAAGAGGTTGGAATTCAAAACTGAGGAAGAGCCTTGGTCAGACCCCATCTGGAGAACTACGTTCAGTTTTGGGCAGCGAACTTCAAAAAAAAATATTTTTGCCTTGGCAGGGGTACAGTGCAGAATCACCAGAATGATACCAGGACTTAAAGAATTGAATTATAAGGACAGGTTGCATAAACTTGGTTTGTATTCCCTTAATTTCAGAAGGGTGAGGGATTATCTAATCGAGGTCTTTAAAATGGTAAAAGGATTTGATAGGGTAGATAGAGAGAGACTATTTCCTCTGATGGGGGAATCCAGAACAAGGGGGCATAATCTTAAAATTAAAGCCAGGCCAGTTAGGAATGAAATCGGGAAGCAGTTTTTCCACACAAAGGGTAGTGGAAATCTGGAATTCTCTGCCTCAGAAGGCTGTGGTTGCTGGGTCAATTGAAATTTTCAAGACTGGGATCGATAGATTTTTGTTGGGTAAGGGTATCAAGGGATATGGATAAAGGGGGTAAATGGAGTTGAGGTACAGAGCAGCCATAATCCAATTGAATGGCAGAACAGGCTGAAGGTGCTGAATGGCCTATTCCTGTTCCTACTTGTTCGGGGGGGGCGGGGGGGTGCGCAGGTGGGGTGAGGGAGAGGGAAAAGCATTTCAAATGCTGTAATATACCTGTAAGATATAATGGCAGTAGAAGGGCTGATAGAAACATAGAATCATAGAAAAATAGGAGCAGGAGTAGGTCATTCGGCCCCTCCACCATTCAATATGATCATGGCTGATCCTCTATCTCAATACCATATTCCCGCTCTCTCCCCATACCCCTTGATGCCTTTTGTGTCTAGAAATCTATCTACTTCTTCAATATATTCAGTGACTTGACATCCACAGCCTTCTGTGGTAGAGAATTCCACAGGTTCACCACCCTCTGAGACCAGCTTCATGTATTATGTTGAACACTGAGAAACTTCTAGCTCTTAAAATTGGTCGCTTAACAAGTCTTCCCTCCCCCAATGTATAACACCAGCAAAACTGATGATCTGTGTATTGCTGAAGATGTCAGTTCCACAGGGAGACAAGAGAAATGTATAGAACCAATGAATGTTGTTTAACTTTTAATTTATTGCAGCGAGACTATAAAATGGTAATCTTGTGTTTCTAATTTTGTTACATGTGATGTGACTGCTTTCTTTCATAGAGACCCCTCCAGGTGCCTTAATTCTGGAATCTCCTTTCACTAACATTCGGGAGGAAGCCAAAAGCCACCCTTTTTCACTGGTAGGTGGCCTGTTCTTTTAAGTAACGTCCTATACTATGCATTGCAGAGCAGAGCATGAAATTATAGATTCTCTCTGCCATCGTCAAAATAAATTAAAGGTTACAGCTCAAATTAAAGCCTATTTGTACCTCTTGTATGAAAACCAATATATATTGAAAGTTCCACTGATTGCTTGGCATTAACATATAGATTTACAGCTGAGATTGTGGCCTAAATTCACAAAAACCTGTTCGCAACAACAACAACCTGCATTTATATAGTGCCTTTAACGTAGTAAAATGTCCCAAGGCTCTTCACTGGAACTCCATGTCTGAATCCCTCCAATCAGGTTTCCGCCCCTGCCACAGTACTGAAATGGCTCTTGTCAAAGTTACAAATGACATCCTATGTGACTGACAAAGGTAAACTATTCCTTCTCGACCTGTCTGCAGCCTTTGACACGGTTGACCACACCATACTGCTCCAACGCCTCTCCACCATCGTTCAGCTGGGTGAGACTGCATTCGCCTGGTTCCATTCTTACCTATCTAATCTTAGCCAGAGAATCACCTGCAATGGCTTCTCTTCCTGCTCCTGCACCGTTACCTCTGGTGTCCTCCAAGGATCTATCCTTGGCCCCCTCCTATTTCTCATCTACATGTTGCCCCTTGGCGACAACATCCGAAAACACAGCATCAGTTTACACATGTACACGGACGACACCCAGCTCTACCTCACCATCACCTCTCTCGACCCCTTCACTGTCTCTAAATTGTCAGACTGCTTGTCCAACATCCAGTACTGGATGAGCAGAAATTTCCTCCAACTAAATATTGGGAAGACGGAAGCCATTGTTTTCGGTCCCCGCCACAAACTCCGTTCCCTAGCCACTGACTCCATCCCTCTCCCTGGCAACTGTCTGACTGTTTGCAACCTTGGTGACATATTTGACCCCAAAATGAGCTTCCGATCACCATACGCGTCATCATGAAAACCACCTATTTCCACCTCCGGAACATCTGCTGCTGAAACCCTCATCCATGTCTTTGTTACCGCTGGACTTGACTATTCCAACGCACTCCTGGCTGGTGTCCCATGTTCTACCCTCTGTAAACTTGAGGTCATCCAAAACTCTGCTGCCCGTGTCCTAACTCACACCAAGCCCTGTTCACCCATCACCCCTGTGCTCACTGACCTACATTGGCTCCTGGTTAAGCAACGCCTCGATTTAAAAATTCTCATCCTTGTTTTCAAATCCCGCCATGGCCTCGCCCCTCCCGATCACTGTAATCTCCTCTAGCCCCACAATCCTCTCAGATATCTGCGCTCCTCTAATTCTGGCCTCTTGAGCATCCCCGATTTTAATCGCTCCATCATTAGTGCCTTCAGCTGCCAAGGCCCTAAGCTCTGGAATTCTTTCCCTAAACCTTTCCGCCTCGCTACCTCTCTCCTTGAGATGCTCCTTAAAACCTACCTCTTTGACCAAGCTTTTGGTCATCTACCCTAATATCTCCTTACGTGGCTCAGAGTCAAATTTGTCTTAACGTTCCTGTGAAGCGCCTTGGGACGTTTTACTATGTTAAAGGCGCTATAGAAATACAAGTGGCTGTTGTTCACAGGAGCGTTATCAGACAAAATTTGACTCTGAGCCACGTAAGGAGATATTCTGACAAGTGACCAAAAGCTTGGTCAAAGAGGTAAGTTTTAAGGAGCGACTTAAAGGAGGAGAGAGAGATACGGAGAGGTTCCAGAGCTTAGATGCTGAAGACACGGCCGCCACTGGTGGGGCGAAGAAAATCAGGGATGCAAAAGAGGCCAGACATACAAGGTGACAAATGTCTTGTTCTGAGCAATGCACACCCATGATTATAGAATAAAGAATCTATTGTTTTAGTTTCAAATTTTGAATACAGTGCCACTATAGACAAAATTGAACTATACAGGGTGTATCCAGTCACCTGTGCCACTTAATCACACCATTGCGTTCAGGAAGTGTTTTCTACCAAAATTGCTGTGTAATCCTAAAGACTCACTGGTGTTTGTCAGTCACACCTTGTTCCTTTGCTTCAGAACCAATGCTGAGTGGGTTAATAAAGAGAAGTTGATTAAGCTGCTAAAAAAGCATGTGGGATCCTTGGCTTTATAGAGGCATTGAGTACAAAAGCAAGGAATTTCTGCTAAACCATTATAAATCACTGGTTAGGCCTTAGCTGGAATATTGTGTTCAATGTTGTTCAAAATGGATGGGTTGCACCTCAACAGAGCTGGGACCAATGTCCCCACGGGAAAGTTAACTAGTGCTGTGAGGGAGGGTTTAAACTAGTTTGGCAGGGGTTGGGCACTAGGATGAAACATTAGAGAGGAGAAACAAGGTGCACAGAGGACTGGGAGAGACAAATGACACTAGAGTATAGTTCAGAAATAGGAGGGATCAGACAGGGCAATTGCGAGGCAGTCTAAGATGGGGTTGGAGTGCACGTAGCCTGCTAAATAAGGTTGGTGAGCTGCAGGCACAAGTTGCCACATGGGACTATGATACTGTGGCAATAACAGAGACCTGGCTCAAAGAAGGGGAGGATTGGGAACTTAATATTCCTGGCTACGAGGTATTCAGGAAAGATAGGTAAGGAAAAAAGGAGGGGGTGTGGCAGCATTCATAAAATAAACTATTATAGCACTGGAAAGGGATGATGTAGTTGAGGGGGGGCGGGGGGGGGGGTCAAAGACAGAATCTATTTAGTTAGAATTAAGAAACAGTAGAGAAGCTATTCTACTGGATGTATACTATAGGCTACCAAATAGTGGGAAGGAGATCGAGGAGCAAATTACAGAAAAAATGCAAGAACTATCGTGATAGTAACAGTGTAACGGGCAGAGCGGGACAAATTCCTGGAATGTGTACAGGAGAACCTGCTTAATCACTGTGTTTTCAGGCCAATGAGGAAGGAGGCAATGGATCTAGTTCTGCGGAATGAAGTGGGGCAAATGGAGCATGTTTCAGTAGGGGATCATTTGGGGAACAGTGATCATAATGCCATCAGGTTTAGAATAGTTATGGAAAAGGACAAGGAACAATCAAGCGTAAAAATACTTAACTGGAGGAGGGCTAATTTCAGTGAGTTGAAAAGGGATCTGGCCCAGGTGGATTGGAATCAAAAATTGGTAGGCAAAACAGTAATTGAACAATGGAAGGCCTTCAAAGAGGAGATGGTTCGGGTACAGAGTAGACACATTCCCATGAGGGTGAAAGGATGGGCATCCAAAGCTAGAGCTCCCTGGATGAATAAAGATATAGAATAAAGATATAGAAATTAAAATTAAACAGAAAAAGGAGGCTTATGACAAATGTAAGGTTCATAATATAGGAGAAACAAAGCTGAATACAGAAAATTCAGAGGCGATCTTAAAAAAGGGAATAAGAGGGGCAAAGAGAAATTATGGGAATAGATTAACACTTAACATAAAAGGGAACTTGAAAGTTTTTTTATAAATAAATAAATAGTGAAAGGGTAGTCAAAGGAAGGGTGGGACCGAAAAGGAGATCATTTTAGCTTTGGCAGAAGACATGGCTGAGATACTAAACGAGTACTTTGCATCTGTCTTCACTAGAGAAGAAGGATAAACACGACAATTACAGGCCAGGTGGTGGAGGAACTTTTAGAGACGATAATCTGGGACAAAATTAATTGTCTCTTGGGAAATTATGGGTTCATAAATGAAAGCCAGCATGGATTTGTTGAAGGGAAATCATATTTAACTAACTTGATTGAGTTTTTTGATGAAGTAATGGCGAGGATTGATGAGGGTAGTGCGATTGATGCTGTGTATATGGACTTCCAAAAGGAATTTGATAAAATACCACATAACAGGCATGTCAACAAAATTAAAGCCCATGGGATTAAAGGAGCAGTGGCAGTGTGGATACAAAATTGGTTAAGGGGCAGAAAGCAGAGAATGGTGGTGAGCGATTGTTTTTCAGACTGGAGGGAAGTATACAGTGGTGTTCCCCAGGGGTCGGTATTAGGACCACTGCTCTTTTTGATATATATTAATGACCTGGACTTGGGTATACAGGGCATAATTTCAAAGTTTACAGATGACATGAAACTCGGAAAATGCAGTAAACAACAAAGAGGATAGTAACAAACTTCAGGAGGACAAAGACTGGTGAAATGGGCAGACATCTGGCCGATGAAATTCAATGCAGAGAAGTGTGAAGTGATGCATTTTGCGCTTGTGGCTTATTAGCTCCTGGATCTCCTGGTCGTTCTCGTCGAACCAGTCTTGGTGTTTCCTGGTCGAGTGACCGAGCGTCTCTTCACAGCTGCTGATTATGGAGGCCTTGAGTGCAGACCAGGCGCTGTGGGCACTCTGTGTCTCTGCATCACTGGGAGTCGTCAGGTTGTTTGTGAGGCGCAGGCTGAATAGGGCTTTCTTAGCGGGGTCTTTGAGTGCTCCAGCGTTAATTTTCCTGTGGCATTGTTTCTGTTGCGACCTAAAGAACAGATGGTGGGTGGAGAAAGCGCAGGAGATCCAGCAGCTAGCCGACAACCACGAAGTGCGTGGATTCTTTAGCGCAGTCAAGACCATCTACGGCCCAAGCACCCAAGGCCCTACCCCACTGCGGGCCAAGAACAGAGAGGTACTCATCAAGGACAGAGAGGCAGTCAGTGCCCGCTGGAAGGAGCACTTCGAAGATTTCCTTAACCGCGACTCTGTCTTCGACACGAGTGTCCTCAACTCCATCCCGCAGCATGCTACCCGCCACCACCTCAGCACAACCCCAGCCCGGCATGAGGTTGAAAAGGCCATCTGACAACTGAAGAACAACAAGGCCTCAGGAGCAGATGGAATCCCCGCCGAGGCACTAAAGCATGGCGGAGAAGCATTACTGGCGCGAATTCATGAACTCATTTCTCTTATATGGAAGGAGGAGAGCATGCCAGGGGATCTCAGAGATGCCGTAATTGTGACCATCTTCAAGAAAGGTGACAAGTCCGATTTGCAGTAATTACAGAGGAGTTTCCCTGCTGTCTGCCACAGGGAAAGTCATCGCAAGAATCCTCCTCAATTGCCTTCTCCCAGTGGCCGAAGAGCTCCTCCCAGAGTTGCAATGCGGATTCCGCCCACTAAGGGGCACAATGGACATGATCTTCACCGCACGTCAATTACAAGAGAAATGCAGGGAACAGCACCAACCGCTGTACATGGCCGCCTTTGATCTCACAAAGGCCTTCGACACTGTCAACCGTGAGGGATTATGGAGTGTCCTCCGCAAATTCGGCTGCCCTCAAAAGTTTGTCACCATCCTCCGCCTGCTTCACGACGACATGCAAGCCGTGATCCTGGCCAACGGTTCCACCACAGACCCAATTCACGTACGAACTGGGGTCAAGCAAGGCTGTGTCATCGCACCAACGCTGCTCTTGATCTTCCTTGCTGCAATGCTCCATCTCACCCTCCGTAAGCTCCCCGCTGGAGTGGAGCTAATTTACAGAACAAACGGGAAACTGTTCAACCTCCGTCGCCTCCAGTCCAGATCCAAAGTCGTCCCATCCTCTGTCGTCGAATTACAGTATGCAGACGACGCTTGCGTCTGCGCTCACTCGGAGGTCGAACTCCAAACCATCGTCGACCCCTTCACCGAAGCGTACGAGAGCATGGGCCTTGCACTAAACATCCGTAAGACAAAGGTCCTCTACCAACCTGCCCCCGCCACACAGTACTGCCCCCCGATTATCAAAATCCACGACAAGGGCTTGGACAACGTGGACCACTTTCCATACATCGGGAGCCTACTGTCAACAAGGGCAGACGTCGACGACGAAGTCCAACACTGCCTTCAGTGTGCCAGTGCAGCCTTCGGTCGCCTGAGGAAGAGAGTGTTTGAAGACCAGGACCTCAAACCCAGCACTAAGCTCATGGTCTACAGAGCAGCAGTGATACTCGCCCTGCTGTATGCCTCAGAGACATGGACCATGTACAGCAGGCACCTCAAAGCACTGGAGAGGTACCACCAACGCTGCCTCCGCAAGATCCTGCAAATCCATTGGCAGGATAGGCGCACCAACGTCAGTGTTCTTGCTCAGGCCAACATCCCCAGCATCGAAGCTTTGACCACGCTCGATCAGCTCCAATGAACGGGTCACATCGTCCGCATGCCCGATACGAGACTCCCAAAACAAGCGCTCTATTCGGAGCTCCGGCACGGCAAGAGAGCCCCAGGTGGGCAGAGGAAACGCTTCAAGGACACCCTCAAAGCCTCCTGGGAAAAAGTGCAACATCCCCACCGACACCTGGGAATCCCTGGCCCAAGACCGCACAAAGTGGAGGAGAAGCATCCGGGAAGGTCCCTTAGAGGATGAGACCGGGAAATTAATGGTGGGAAACATGGAGATGGCAAAAATGCTGAACAAATATTTTGTTTCAGTCTTTACGGTAGAGGACACTAAGAATATCCCAACACTGTTCAAACAGGGGGCTCTAGTGGGGGAGGAGCTAAATACGATTAAAATCACTAAGGAATTGGTACTCAGTAAAATAATGGGACTCAAGGCGGATAAATCCCCTGGACCTGATGGCTTACATCCTAGGGTCTTGAGGGAAGTGGCAGTAGGAATTGTGGATGCTTTGGTAATAATTTTCCAAAACTCCCTGAACTCAGCAAAGGTCCCGGCAGATTGGAAAACTGCTAATGTAACACCCTTATTTAAAAAGGGTTGTAGGCAGAAGGCTGGAAATTATAGACCAGTTAGCCTAACATCTGTGGTGGGTAAAATTTTGGAGTCTATTATTAAGGAGACAGTAACGGAACATTTAGATAAACATAATTTAATAGGACAAAGTCAGCATGGCTTTATGAAGGGGAAGTCATGTCTGACAAATTTGCTCGAGTTCTTTGAGGATATTATGTACAGGGTGGATAAAGGGGAACCAGTGGATGTAGTGTATTTAGACTTCCAGAAGGCATTCAACAAGGTGCCACATAAAAGATTATTACTCAAGATAAAAAATCACTGGATTGGGGGTAATATTCTGGCATGGGTGGAGGATTGGTTATCTAACAGGAAGCAGAGAGTTGGGATAAATGGTTCATTCTCGGACTGGCAACCAGTAGCCAGTGGTGTTCCGCAGGGGTCGGTGCTGGGTCCCCAACTCTTTACAATCTATATTAACGATTTGGAGGAGGGGACCGAGTGTAACATATCAAAGTTTGCAGATGATACAAAGATGGGAGGGAAAGTAGAGAGTGAGGAGGACATAAAAAACCTACAAGGGGATATAGACAGGCTGGGTGAGTGGGCAGAGATTTGGCAGATGCAATACAATATTGGAAAATGTGAGGTTATGCACTTTGGCAGGAAAAATCAGAGAGCAAGTTATTATCTTAATGGCGAGAAACTGGAAAGTACTGCAGTACAAAGGGATCTGGGGGTCTTGGTGCAAGAAAATCAAAAAGTTAGTATGCAGGTGCAGCAGGTGATCAAGAAAGCCAATGGAATGTTGGCTTTTATTGCTAGGGGGATAGAATATAAAAACAGTTGTATAGGGTATTGCTGCAGTTGTATAGGGTATTGGTGAGACCGCACCTGGAGTACTGCATACAGTTTTGGTGTCCATACTTAAGAAAAGACATACTTGCTCTCGAGGCAGTACAAAGAAGGTTCACTCGGTTAATTCCGGGGATGAGGGGGTGGACATACGAGGAGAGGTTGAGTAGATTGGGACTCTACTCATTGGAGTTCAGAAGAATGAGAGGCGATCTTATTGAAACATATAAGATTGTGAAGGGGCTTGATCGGGTGGACGCGGTGAGGATGTTCCCAATGATGGGTGAAACTAGAACTAGGGGACATAATCTTAGAATAAGGGGCTCCTCTTTCAAAACTGAGATGAGGAGAAACTTTTTCACTCAGAGGGTAGTGGGTCTGTGGAATTTGCTACCCCAGGAAGCTGTGGAAGCTACTTCATTAAATAAATTTAAAACAGAAATAGACCGTTTCCTAGAAGTAAAGGGAATCAGGGGTTACGGGGAGCGGGCTGGAAATTGGACATGAGTTTGAGTTCGGATCGGTCAAGGCCCTGTGGGTGGCGGAGCGGGCTCAGGGGCCGAGTGGCCTGGTCCTGCTCCTACTTCTTGTGTTCTTTAGAGTTGAGGTTGGATCAGATCAGCCATGATCTCATTGAATGGCGGAGCAGGCTCGAGGGGCCGATTGGTCTACTCCTGCTCCTATTTCTTATGTTCTTATGAAGGCGCCGAATACCTCGAGTCGCTTCGCCGGGAGCAAGCGGAAGCTAAGCGCAAGGAGCGCACGTCAACCCAAGCACCCCACCCGCCCGCCCCTTCAACCACCGTCTGCCCCACCTGTGACAGAGACTGTAAGTCCCGCATTGGACTCATCAGTCACCTGAGAACTCATTTTTAATGTGGAAGCAAGTCATCCTCGGTTCCGAGGAACTGCCTAAGAAGGGAAGGATGCATTTTGGTAGGAAGAATGAGGAAAAGCAATATAAACTAAATGTTACAATTTTAAAGGGGACTCCGGAGCAGAGAGACCTCGGGGTTATGTACACAAATCTTTGATGGTGACAGGACGAGTTGAGAAGGCTGTTATAAAAGCTTATGGGATCCTTGGTTTTATTAATAGAGGCATAGAGCACAAAAGCAAGGAAGTTATACTCAACCTTTATGAAACACTGGCTAGGCCTCAGCTGGAGTATTGCGTTCAATCCTGGGCACCGCACTTTAGGAATGATGTCAAGGCCTCAGAGAGGGTGCAGAAGAGATTTACTGGAATGGTAGCAGGGATGAGGGACTTCAGTTATATGGAGAGACTGGAGAAGCTGGGGTTATTCTTCTTGGAGCAGAGAAGGTTAAAAGGAGATTTGATAAAGGTGTTCAAAATCATGAGGGGTTTTGATAATGGAAATAGTTCCTCCTTATTTGCTCTAACAGGAGGGTTGGTAACCAGAGGACACGGATTTAAGATAATTGGCAAAAGAGCCAGAAGGAAAAATGAGAATTTTCTCTTTTGCGCAGCGAGTCGTTGTAATCTGGAATGCACTGCCTGAAAGGGTGGAGGGAGCAGATTCGGTGGTAACTTTCAAAAGGTGATGAGATATATACTTGAAAAGGAAAAGTTTTTGGGCAGTGGGACTAATTGGATAGTTCTTTCAAATTGCCGCCACAGGCACGATGAGCCGAATGGCCGCCTCCTGTGCTGTATGATTCTATGAACAGCAGCGCTGAAGCAGTCATTTTGCGTAGAACTCGTCGTGTGAGTACGTGACGTTCTAATCCAGTAACACTAGACATGGGAGTATTGTCAGTGAGGCAGAACTACCTGTCATCACAGAAGCAGGAGTCCTGCACAAAATTTAACAGTTTGAAGCTGCTTCCAACTTGCCAGTTCTAAGGCAAAGCAATAAGAGGTGACTGAGGGACAGCAAAAAGTGTGCATACATCTCCCTTTAAAGCACTTAAACTTTGTGCAGCAATTCTATGCTTTCCTTTTAATTGTATTTTTCCATTTTCTCCCAGGTGTTGATTCCTGCTAGGGTATGGTTCTACAGCTGTGATTGCCCAGTGGTACCTTGTCTATCTGTGAGCTTGGACAAAGGAGCACTGGGGAGTTAGACACGGATGGGGTTGTTCTAGCGAGGTCACCGAGTGTAATGTATCCAAGTATGCTGTTGATATAAAGGAGGATGCAAGGAGGCTTCATGGGGATATAGGCAGGCTAAGTGAGTGGGCAAGAACATGGCAAATGGAATATAATGTGGAGAAATGTGAAGTTATCCACTTTGGTAGGAAAAATAGAAAAGCAGAGTATTTTTTAAATGGTGAGAGATTGAGAAATGTTGGTGTTCAGAGGGACCTGGGTGTCCTTGTACACAAAACACTGGAAGTTAACATGCAGGTATAGCAAGCAATTAGGAAAGCAAATGGTATGTTGGCCTTTATTACAAGAGGATTTGAGTATAAGAGTAAAGACGTCTTACTGCAATTATATAGGGCCCTGCTGAGACCGTACCTGGAGTATTGTGTACAGCTTTGGTCTCCTTACCTAAGGAAGGATATACTTGCCACAGAGGGAGTGCAACAAAGGTTCACCAGACTGATTTGTGGGATGAGGGGATTGTCCTATGAGGAGAGATTGAGTAGACTAGGCCTATATTCTCTAGAGTTTAGAAGAATGAGAGGTGACCTCATTGAAACATATAAAATTCTTAAGGGGCTTGACAGTGTAGATGCTGGGAGGATGTTTCCCCTGGCTAGGGAGCCTAGAACTAGGGGTCACAGTCTCAGAATAAGGGGTCGGCCAATTAGGACTGAGATGAAGAGAAATTTCTTCACTCAAAGGGTTGTGAATTTTTGGAATTCTCTCCCCCAGAGAGCAGTGGATGCTCAGTCGTTGAGTATATTTAAGTCAGAGATCGATAGATTTTTCGATGCTAAGGGATATGGGGATAGGGCGGAAAGGTGGAGTTGAGGTAGAAGATCAGCCATGATCTTATTGAATGGCGGAGCAGGCTCGAAAGGCCGAATGGCCTACTCCTGCTCCTATTTCTTATTTTATGTTCTTATATTCTCTCCCTGTGTCCGGGAGGAGCCATTGGGACAATCCAGAGTGGGAACCCTTGCTTATTTCCACTCACATGAACGTTGAAGCCAATGGTAGAGTTCCTACCACCACACAGATCAGATAAGCTTGCTCACCCTACACTGGGAATTGAACCTGGGACCTCTTGTACTGTTCAATTACACTGTCATTACCAGCTGTATTTTAGGAAAATTAATGTTTGATGTTACTTTCAGACATTTTTGGGGTTTATTTTGTAATCTGTTCTGACCAGTGTGAGTCTGGTAAGAGACTTTGACCTGGGGATCGTACAAATTTACTGTACATATTGGCAATAATATTGCAAGGACGATCCTGCTGGTAGTAAAATTGCCAACCTCCCCAACACACGTGTGCACAATGGAGAGTCTTTTTTTAAATTCACTGTCGGGGTGTGGGCATCGCTAACAAGGCCAACATTTATTCCCCATCCCTAGATGTCCTGAAAATGTGGGCTTTTCTTCAACTGAGTGGCTTGCTGGGCCATTTCAGAGGGCAATTAAGAGTCAAGCACATTGGTGTGGGACTGGAGTCGCGTATAGACCAGACTGGGTAAGGACGGCAGGTTTCCTTCCCTAAAGGACATTAATTGAACCAGTTGGGATATTGCGACAATCCGACAGCTTAATGGTCACTTTTACTGATACCAGCTTTTTTATTTATTCTGACTTCAAATTCTTAAACTGCCTTGGTGGGATTTGAACGTATGTTCTCTGGATTATTAGTCCAGGCCTCGGGAATACTGGTCCAGTAGCATAATCGCTACACGACAGTACCTGAGATTAATTTGGAACGTAATAATAAATTGTTGTGAAATTGAACAAATCTCAGTAAACCTTGCATTCCTATCTGCTTTCATGTTGGATGTGAGAGAGTTTAATTCATCGCTGTGAAATGGCCGTTTTTATTGCAGTAGATTTGGAGTGAAAATGAGTGCTATTTATGTAATCTCATGTCTTGGGAACATCACTAACAAGACAGGTCTGATTTCAGTCTGCCTCATGAAAAGGAGTTAATTGGTGCCATTCCATTTTTTTCTCTTCCCATATCCGTGGGGATGAAGGGTCAACTCTGCATGTGTTTCAGAGCAACGTATGGATCTTGTGGTTCAGAGGATACCTTATTGAGATTGGACGGGTGCATTGAGGGGTGCAGTTCCAGGAGTGGTTTGCATTTCTCTAACTGCTGAGATTCAGGTGCACAAGACATTAAAAGCGGCACCTCCGTGGATAAAGTCATTAAAGAAACTAATGGAATACTGGGTTTTCTGAAAAAAGGTATATAATGTCAAAGTCAAAGTCTTAATGTATAAAATCGTAGTAAGATCTCAGTTGTAGTACTGTGTGTAGTTTTGGGCTCCATATTATAGGAAGGATGTTGAGGCAGTAGAGAGGCCACAGCGCACATTCACAAGGGTACTGTCTGGTATGAGGATATATGAAAACATGAGATTATGGGGCAATTTGATTGAGGTGTTTAAAATTTTGAAGGGATGGGACAGAATAGATAGAATCAGACTGTTTCCAGTGGTTCAGCGCATAGAACAAGGGGACATTGATGTAAGAGATTTGGACAGAGAACAGGAGAAATGTTTTTTCCATGGCTGGTGAAGCTGTGGAAAGCACATGTGGAATGTTGGTGATTGAAGCAGAAACCATGTTAACATTTAGGAATAAGTTCGATAGGTGGTTGAAAGAAAGGGATATAGGAACTCAGTGGGCACATGGGATTAGGACTGCTGCTCATGTGGAAGACCAACACGGCCTGGATAGGCTGAACGGCCTGTTTCTGTGTTGTGTTTCTACGTAATTCTACGACCAACTACTGTATAAATTCGGATTTAATTTAGATTGTTATGACAAAATGTAACTGTTTGATGCAAATAGAACACACCATAGTTTCAATCAAGGCAGATAAAATCAATGCTTGTACTGTGGATGTAATTTAGGATTAATCTCTTCTAATTGCTATCTACTTGCTGTTAATTTCAATTAAATAGTGTTAAGTGGAATTATCAACTGGTTGCTACAATGCAAGTTTGTGATTGGCTGACCCACCAATCATGGAGTAATTTGTAGATAATTCAACAAAGTGAGGAATACAATTAGCCAAGGCTGAGAGTATTAATATGTAATGAATGCCTCCTTTCTCAAAGGACCTGTGTTTTGATGGTAACTAGAAAGAACAGCTGACCTACTGGTCTAGACGACAGTATCAGAAAGGATATATTTGCTGTGGAGTGGGTACAGCGCAGATTCATCAGAATGATACCGGGGCATAGAGGGTTAAATTATGAGGACAGGCTGGATAAACGTGGCTTGTAGTCCCTTGAGGTTAGAAGATTGAGGGGTGATCTGATCAAGGTGTTTAAAATGTTAAAAGGATTCGATAGGGTAGATAAAGAGAAACTATTTCCTCTGGTGGGGGAATCAAGAACGAGGGGACATAATCTTAAAATTAGAACCAAGCCATTTAGGAGAGAAATCAGGAAGCTGATTTTCACACGAAGGGTAGCAGAAATCTGGAATTCTCTGCCCCAAAAGGCTGTGGATGCTGGGTCAATTTGAGCTTTTAAGACTGAGATCGATAGATTTTTTTTGTTAGGTAAGAGTATCAAGGGATATGGAGCTAAGACGGGTAAATGGAGTTGAGGTACAGATCATCCATGATCTAATTGATCACTGAGGATCTGAATGGCCTACTAGTGTTCCTATGTATCTTCCTTATTGCTCTCTCTTATACATACTGGTGTTGCTCACAAGTGGTATGAGGTTTTGTGCACAGTAGTGATGTCTAGCATGAACCACATTCTGAGCCAGGAAGCATAGCACAACCAGGGTGGGTGATGGGCTGGATTACTGGCACTTCCACGAAAGACTCAGTTCTAATCCTTCAGCGCCTGGCGTGCCCTCTTGGAGCCAAATCCATCCCAAAGAAATTCCGCTTAGCTCCCTCCCCAACGCATAGTTGTTAATTGGTCAATTGACGGCTGACCACAAAAGAGTTAGAGGTTTATTATAGTTTTCCTCCAGGTAACTTTTAACTTTGAGAACTCACCAAAATATTCAGTGCAGTACCCAGGGCTTTCCAAATGACTTCTATTATAATTAACTGTCTAGAATGCTCCTAAAGCAGCTCGAAGATGTTGACTGGACGCTAGTTAAATCACATAGTCATATACCCAAGTTTCATTGGGTTTCAGAGAGGCAGGAGACTGCTGCTGGACTCCACACCTCCAACTGACGAAGCTATACTAGTGGGATCCGGTGTGTTCCCATTCAGTGGGGATGTACTCTCACTTTTTGAACGTATTCCTACTTGGCATGCCACACGTGAGGCGTTCCTGGCATCTGCTGCCTGTCCTAGTGAGAGCTCAACCCATGCTCGTCAGCCGTCAGTTGACCGACTAACAACTATGTGTTGGGGAGGGAGCTAAGCGGAATTTCTTTGCGATGGATTTGGCTCTAAGAGGGCGCGCCTGGCGCTGAAGGATTAGAACTGAGTCCTTCGTGGCAGTGCCAGTAATCCAGTACCTGAGCAAGGCTGGACTGCTGTCCACCAGGGCACTGTTGATGATTGACTTACCAGTCTGTCTTGTTGACCTAAAAGGGTATGGGGAGGGGTTGTTGGGATTCTTCCCATTGCTCTAGAAAATCATAGAATCATAGAATGGTTACGGCACAGAAGGAGGCCATTCGGCCCGTCGAGCCCATGCCGGCTCTCTGCAAGAGCACTTCAGCTAGACCCACTCCCCGCCCTTTCCCTGTAGCCCTGCTAATTTTTTCCCCTCAGGTACTTATCCAACTCCCTTTTGAAAGCCACAATTGAGTCTGCCTCCACCACCCTTTCAGGCTTGCATTCCAGAGCATAACCACTCGCTGAGTAAAAAAGTTTTTCCTCATGTCGCCTTTGGTTCTTTTGCCAATCACCTTGAATCTGTGTCCTCTGGTTCTCGACTCTTCTGCCAATGGGAACAGTTTCTCACTATCTACTCTGTCTAGACCCCTCATGATTTTCAATACCTCTATCAAATCTCCTCTCAACCTTCTCTGCTCTAAGGAGAACAACCCCAGCTTCTCCAGTCTATCCACGTAACTGAAGTCCTTCATCCCTGGAATTATTCTCATAAATCTTTTCTGCACCCTCTCTAAGGCCTTCACATCCTTCCTAAAGTGTGGTGCCCAGAATTGGACACAATACTCCAGTTGAGGCCAAACCAGTGTTTTATAAAGGTTCATCATAACTTCCTTGCTTTTGTATTCTATGCCTCTATTTATGAAGCCCAGTATCCCGTATGCTTTTTTAACCGCTTTCTCAACCTGCCCTGCCACCTTCAATGATTTGTGTACATATACCCCCAGGTCTCTTTGTTCATTCACCCCCTTTAGGATTGTACCCTTTAGTTTATTTCCCTCTCCTCGTTCTTCCTACCAAAATGTATCACTTCGCACTTTTCTGCATTAAATGCCATCTGCCACGTGTCCGCCCATTTCACCAGCTTGTCTATGTCCTCTTGAAGTCTATCACTATCCTCCTCACTGTTCACTATACCTTCAAGTTTAGTGTCATCTGCAAATTTTGAAATTGTGCCCTTGTCTCCCAAGTCCAAGTCATTAATATATATCAAGAAAGGCAGTGGTCCCAGTACCGACCCCTGGGGAACACCATTGTATACCTTCCTCCAGTCCGAAAAAAAAACGTTCACCACTACTCTCTATTTCCTGTCACTTAGCCAATTTTGTATCCATGCTGCCACTGTTCCTTTTATTCCATGGGCTTCAACTTTGCTGGTAAGCCTATTATGTGGCACTTTATCAAACGCCTTTTGGAAGTCCATATACACCACGTCAGCTGCATTGCCCTCATCAACCCTCTCTGTTACCTCATCAAAAAACTCGATCAAGTTAGTTAAACACGATTTGCCTTTAACAAATCCGTGCTGGCTTTCCTTAATTAATCCACACTTGTCCAAGTGACTGTTAACTTTGTCCCTGATTATCATTTCCAAAAGCTTCCCCACTACCGAGGTTAAACTGACTGGGCTATAGTTGCTGGGTTTATCCTTACACCTTTTTTTGAACAAGGGTGTAACATATGCAGTTCTCTGGCACCACCCCTGTATCTAAGGAGGATTGGAAGATTATGGCGAGTACCTCCGCGATTTCCTCCTTAATCTCCCTCAGCATCCTAGGATGCATCCCATTCGGTCCTGGTGACTTATAAACTTAGTTCAGACAGCCTTTCTAGTACCTCCTCTATCAATTTTTATCTCATCCAGTAACTCCACTACCTCCTTTTTCACTGACTTTGGCAGCATCATCTTCCTTGGTGAAGACAGATGCAAAGTACTCATTTAGTACCACAGCCATGCCCTCTGCCTCCATGCGTAGGTCTCCTTTTTGGTCCCTAATCGGCCCCACCCCTCTTACTACCAGTTTATTATTTATAAGCCTATAGAACACTTTTGAATTTCCTTTTATGTTAGCTGCCAATCTATTCTCATACTCTCTCTTTGTCCCTCTTATTTTCTTTTTCACTTCCGCTCTGAACTTTCTATATTCAGCCTGATTCTCACTTGTATTCTCAACCTGACATCTGTCATACATGCCCTTTTTCTGCTTCATCTTATTCTCTATCTCTTTCGTCATCCAGGGAGCTCTGGTTTTAGTTGCCCTACCTTTCCCCCTCGTGGGAATGTACCTCGACTGTACCCGAACCATCTCCTCTTTAAAGGCAGCCCATTGTTCGATTACATTTCTGCCTGCCAATCTTTGATTCCAATTTACCTGGGCCAGATCTGTTCTCAACCCACTGAAATTGGCCTTCCTCCAATTAAGTATTTTTACTCTAGATTGGTCCCTGTCCTTTTCCATAGCTAATCTAAACCTTATGATACCATGATCACTGTTCCCTAAATGGTCCCCTACTGACACTTGCTCCACTTGACCCACCTCATTCCCCAGAACCAGATCCAGCAATGCCTCCTTCCTCATTGGGCCGGAAATGTACTGATCAAGAAAGTTCTCCTGAACACACTTCAGAAATTCTTCCCTCTCTCTGCCCTTTACACTGTTATTAGCCCAGTGTTAGGGTGACCTTGAGCTTCCGGTCGCTTATCACTTTAATTCTCTGCTCCACTCCCACTCTGACCTCTCTATTCTCAGCCTCTTACACTGTTCCAACGAAGCTCAACGTAAGCTTGAGGAACAGCAGCTCATCTTTCTATTAGACACTTTACAGCCTTCTGGACTCAACATCGAGTTCAACAATTTCAGACTATAACCTCTGCCCCTATTTTTTAAGGCGGCAGCTGTTGATGATTCTGCCATCCCCATTTGCAACATTTAACCATTCCTGCTTTCCACCCAATCACAGACCACCGTCCCTTTTGTTCTTTCCTCCCCTCCTCCCTTTCCCTGCCTCTGCACCTGCTTAAAATCTGTTACATCTCTAACATTTTACAGTTCTGACGAAGGGTCACAGACCTGAAACGTTAACTCTGGTTTTTCTCTCTCCACGGATGCTGCCTGACCTGCATTTTCTGTTGTTATTTCAGATTTCCAGCATCCGCAGTATTTTGCTATTGTATATTAGGATAATTGAGATCCCCTGTTATTACTACTCTATAGTTCTTGCACCTCTCTGTAATTTCCCTGCAGATTTGCTCCTCTATATCTTTCCCACTAGTTGGTGGCCTATAGAATACACCTAGTAGTGTAATGGCACCTCTATTATTTCTTAATTCTAACCAAATAGATTCTGTCCTTGACCCCTCCAGGACATCCTCTCTCTCCAGCACTGTAACATTCTCCTTAACCAATACTGCCACCCCACATCTTTCTTTCCTTCCCTATCTTTCCTGAACACCTTATATCCAGGAATATTTAAAACCCAATCCTGCCCTTGTTTGAGCCAGGTCTCCGTTATCGCCATATTCCCATGTGACTATTTGCGCCTGCAGCTCACCGAGCTTATTTACCATGCTTCGTTCATTTACACACATGCACTGTAAACCAGTCTTAGACCTTCTTGTATTCTCTCTTAATCTGACCCCACCTAATACCTTACTATTTCTTGCTCTAGTGCAATCTGTCTTGCCCCATCCTTTGTGCACTTTGTTTTTCCTTTCTAATGCTACACCCTGGTGCCCATCCACCTGTCAAATTAGTTTAAACCCTCCCCAACAACACTAGCAACCTCCCCCCAGCGAGGATATTGGTCCCGGCTCTGTTGAGGTGCAACCCGTCCGGCCTGTACAGGTCCCACCTCCCCCAGAACCGTTCCAATGTCCCAGGAATCTGAAGCCCTCCCTCCTGCACCATCTCTCCAGTCACGCATTCATCTGCTCCATCCTCCTATTTCTATACTCACTAGCTCGTGGCACAGGGAGTAATCCAGAGATTACTACCTTTGAGGTCCTGCTTTTTAATCTCTTTCCTAGCTCCCTAAAATCTGCCTGCAGGACCTCATCCCTTTTTCTACCTATGTCGTTGGTACCGATATGGACCACGACCTCTGGCTGTTCACCCTCCCCCCTCAGAATGTTCTGCAGCCGCTTAGTGACATCTTTGACCCTGGCACCAGGGAGGCAACATACCATCCTGGAATCACGTCTGCGGCCACAGAAACGCCTGTCTGTTCCCCTAACTATCGAATTCCCTACCACTACTGTGGTGCAGTGGACTTGGCTCTGGCTGTACTCCCTAGAGGAACCGTTGTCCTCACCAGTATTGGTTGGAGAGCGAGATGCACTCGGGACTCCTGCACAACCTGCCTGATCCTTCCTGTCTGTCTGACGGTCACTTCTTCCCTCTCTGCCTGCACACTCTTAAGCTGCGGAGTGACCACCTCCTGAAACGTGATGTTCACGTAGCTCTTAGCCTCATGGATGCACGGCAGTGATGCTAGCTGCTGCTCAAGCTCTGAAAACTGGCGCTCGAGCTCCTCCACACGTGGTTGTCCAGGACATGGGAAGCGTCCTGGATTTCCCACATGGCACAAGATGTGCATTCTGTGGGACTGAGGTGCCCTGCCATGCCTCTATTTATTTGACTATTAACTAACTTATAGAAATAAACTTAAAACTTAGAGTCTTAAAAGTCGGGCCTACCTTTATCTCCGGCCGCTTCTCTCCTCTCTTAGTTAAAGTCTTTATTCACACGATTATCTATAGTTATGTTAACTAGTTTATCTAGTTAAGTTAAAGAGAATAAAACGCTAATACTCACCCACCAATCACCTACCTGCAGTCCTGTGACGTCACTCCTTGATTTTGCTGTTCATTTGGAACTCGTCAGATTTGTATCTGCCGCCTCTGCTGCCGACTCCTTCCAGGTCCGCGCCAGCCAATGCCTTGGGTTGTCCTCCTTGGGACAAGCTGGGGGAAGCCTACCAGTGCTTTGTCCTGGTTGGCAGAGCAGTTTGAGCTGGCTAGAATCCAGTAATAACCATGTGCAACTTGAAGGCCCCTAAATCTTGGCTGTTGCCAACCTGCCCTGAAGCTCTCTGGCCTTGAATAAGTTGATGCGCTCCTACAGGAAAAGTGTGTGCACTCTGTTTGGCAAATAGCATCTCTATCTTTGTGCATTTCTTTGTATTTTGGCTTGGAGGCCCTTGCACAAGGTGCTGAGTTTCCATGCATCAGATACCTTGCTGACCAAATAAAAGTGCACCAAAAAATTCCCCAAGTTGCTGGGCTATCTCTTAGGAGCCATGATGTGGAGATGCCGGTGTTGGACTGGGGTGGACAAATGTGAGAAGTCGCACAACACCAGGTTATAGTCCAACAGTTTTATTTGAAATCACAAGCTTTCGGAGCGCTGCTCCTTCGTCAGGTGAAGTGACGAAGGAGCAGCGCTCCGAAAGCTTGTGATTTCAAATAAAACTGTTGGACTATAACCTGGTGTTGTGCGACTTCTCACATTTATCTCTTAGGAGGTTAACACTCCCAGCCTGGGACTTTACTAACCTTCTCTAACCTTTTCCAGTTCTGACGGAGGGTCCCCGACTCGAAACGTTGACTCTGTTTCTCTCTCCTCGATGCTGCCTGACCTGCTGAGTGTTTCCAGCATTTTCTGTTGTTATTTCTGGGACTTTACTACAACTGTTTAATAGCTCCAGGGTTGAGCAAACTGTGATGGCAGCTGCTGTTAAAAAATTTCCAATCAGAAAACTGTATGTGGGAGGAGAACAGCTTTTTTGCCTTCAAAGCAGTAGAATTGTGGTTTTTTTTCTTTGATTGACAGCAGGACCAGCCATTCGCAGAGCCTGTCACAATATTCTGTCTATAAGTCCTGCCCCACCAATTTCAGCACGAGCTGGATTCTGGGTGTTGTAGTTCAGCCGCACGGTGCATTCCAGACTGCGGTTCATCAGAGTGATGTTGGTGCATTTTGGGAGTCTTGTTACCTGGTTGGGCCTCTGACTCAGAAGCAGAACAGAACTTGGGCCTGTGGGTTGAAATGTTATTGCAGAGGTTTCACACACAGGAAAGAGAGCTCTAGGAGTACGGTTAATCGTTGTGCTGTAAATTATTGAATGCTTATTCTGGCGGAATGTTATTTTTAGTACTATATCCTCAGGGCACTGGGAAAGCAAGATGATGGCTGGTAGTGTTTCCAAATATATTTTGAGCAGTTCCATTGGTTCCCTTTCTCCTGGGAAGTTATTTGTTGGTAGCTTTTTTTTGTTATTGGCTTTTGATTGGAAGCTTTTTCACTGTTTGCTCGTTCTTCATCGGTCGTTTTCCTACCTTCTTGCTGCTTAAGCTTTCCTAGCTTACCATTCAGTTGAGTGATTCGTTGACTATTGTATGAGTACGGTATTTGAGCCAATCAGGTAAGCATTACAGACGCTTTGCAAGCTTGTGATGCTGTAAGTGGGATGAATAATTTTCCATGCAACACAGATACGCATGAGAGGCAACATTTTTAATTGTGCAGATAGATAATTTGGGCAGAAGTCTGTGTCCATAAGGGAGCCACACTGACACCAATCCTGAATCCAATCCCTTGTAGGAGCCAGCGTTTCAGAGGTGGGTTAATAATTCCCCACGGGAAGTGCAGTTCGTGGGTCCAAGACAGGCTCGCAAACAAAAACAACTTTCTTATTTTTGTGAGCCCTGATTGGCAGGTTGAACATTAATGGTCTCTCTCCCTTGTCCTTTTCAAGCTCCCAGCCTGGTCTTGGTTTTCTCCATGTCTGGTCATCACCTAGCTCGTTCAGCTCTGATCTGCTTCTGTCCCCGCAGTCTACAGACTGGTTCAGCTTAAAAACATAGCCACATGCATGTTGCTGCCATTATTATTTTACTGCAGTAAAAAGTGCTCCTTCGACCACCTCTATATAGGGTTTCCAAATCTGGTTGGATGTATTTTGGGAGGGATCATCACATGACCTTCCACCCCCAATCCCTCCCGCCCTTGTGCTCCTGCCATTGGTGGCCTAACATGACTATCCTCGCCCAGCACCGCCTTCCCACGCCAATTAGAAAGCCAACAGATTCCTCGTTACCCGATTGGATGATTCTTGACTGTCAGTTAAGCAGCCTTTTTCCTTTCTCCAATATTTGAATAACTAATAAAAGTGTTCAAAGAAAATGAAAAGGAAACGCACTTTTTTTAATGCTCCTGTGATTTTTTTTTTTCTCCTCCTGGTTTGCTTGCAGTAGTGTTGGGGAGATTGATCTTTAATTCAATGGCCTTCAGCCGTCTAGGTTCTAAGCTCTGGAATTCCCCCCCCCCCCCCCCCCCCCCCCCAACCTCTCCACCTCTCTCTCCTTTTAAGATGCTCCCTAAAGCCTACCTCTTTGACCAAGCTTTTGGTCACCTGTCCTAATATCTCTGTATGTGGCTCGATGTCAAGTTTTGTCTGATAACACTCCTGTGAAGCGCCCTGGGACGTTTTACTATGTTAAAGGCCCTATATAAATGCAAGTTGTTGTAACTGCTGGAGACTCCAGGGCAATCATGGCGGGTTGGCTACTCTATCTCTACAATATTATTTCACAGGGATTCTAAAATTTAATCTGTCTTAACTTGTGGAAAGGTCCAGTAATCAATCCTCAATTTGTGTTTTGGTTAATATATAGTCATCTAAAAATATTAGAGAGACATAAACCGACATTCAGGAGCAGTTAGCTGTGAGCCTTTTCAGTCCTCATCAGAAAGGATCACCCTGAACCATGTGTTAGTAGCTGTAATGAATGATTCAGTAGGTTTTATTCTGCAGTCGAGGTCCCGTTAGCTAATGAAAGTGCTTAGCTCATGCCTCCTGCTTTAATTAGCCGTCTACCTCTCCATTCCACCATGAATCCTGCATGATCACTGTAACTTCATTTGAAGTATTCATTTAATGATAAAATATTTAAACTATTCGGGTTTCCTTGTTATCTTTCAAATGGCAACAGGTGGCAGCTACTATTTATTTCAACTATGAAGCTAGGACTCTAATCTTTGTGGGGCAGCAGATGTATTTCTGTACAGTTTCAAAAAATAGCATCAAAATTTGCCTTTGATCATGTGACTAAGATGCGATGTCTGTAATCTTCACTGCGATTGTGCCCTATTTCTACCCCGTAACATCGCCCGTCTCCGCCCTTGCCTCAGCTCATCCACTGCTGAAACCCTCATCCGTGCCTTTGTTACCTCTAGACTTGACTATTCCAATGCACTCCTGGCTGGCCTCCTACATTCCACCCTACGTAAACTTGAGGTCATCCAAAACTCGGCTGCCCGTGTCCTAACTTGCACCAAGTCCCGTTCGCCCATCTCCCCTGTACTCGCTGACCTAAATTGGCTCCCAGTTAAGCAACGCCTCGATTTCAAAATTCTCATCCTTGTTTTCAAATCCCTCCATGGCCTCGCCCCTCCCTATCTCTGTAATCTCCTCCAGCCCCACAACCCCCCCGAGATATCTGCACTCCTCTAATTCTGCCCTCTTGAGCATCCCTGATTATAATCGCTAAACCATTGGTGGCCGTGCCTTCTGTTGCCTAGGGCCCTAAGCTCTGGAATACCCTGCCTAAACCTCTCTGCCTCGCTACCTCTCTTTCCTCCTTTAAGACACTCCTTAAAACCTACCTCTTTGACCAAGCTTTTGGTCACCTGCCCTAATTTCTCCTTATGTGGCTCGGTGTCAAATTTTTTGTCTTCTAATACTCCTGTGAAGCGCCTTGGGACGTTTTACTACGTTAAAGGCGCTATATAAATACAAGTTTGTTGTTGTTAAATTCACTATTCTGGTTGTCAGAATGTAATTATGCAACGAGGAAGAAAATATCCTTCCAGCCTTCCAACCCTCAGCGCAGTTTTCTTCTCGACAGTCTTGCTAGTATAGTATCGCTGCTATAATGATTGTGCTCTGTAGCTGTGATGGTACTTTCCACAGAGTTTGTGTAATTTTATTTAAAAAATTGAGTTGGTAGATGACTATTTGACCATCAGTTTGATTTGAGTAATGTTACTGGTCTTGGGCACCATTAATTCTGAACTGTAATAGCTCATGGGTATGCTCTTCGAAGTTGGCTTAGTTGGTAGCGTTCTTTTGTCTGAGTCAGAAGGTTGTGGGTTTAAGCCACATTCCAGGACTTGAGCATATTACCCAGACTGACCCGTCCAGTGTAGTAACTGAGGGGATAATGCAATGTCGGAGGTGCTGTCTTTCAGGGTAGATTAAACCACAGCCCCATTTACTTGTTCCAGGATTCAGGTGGACAACAAAGATCCCGTGCCACTATTCGAAGAAAGGCCGGGAGTTCTTCCTGGTGTCCCAGGACAGCAATCCTCCTTCAACCAACACCATCAAGTATGTGTGCAAAATGGCTGCCGTGTTTGCCTGCATAACATCAGCCATTCCATTTCAAAGTAACTCATTGTATGTGAAGTTCTTGAGATGTTTTGAGGTCTGTCCAGATGTTATATAAATGCAAGCATTTTATTCTTCTGATTGATCCCTACCAACCACGCGCTGAGGAGCAGCCAATTATATGTGTGATTAGCAACTTTTAACCATTATCGTGCTCTGCGGGTTGTTGCTCCACCAGCTCCCAGGCCTGTCCTCCAATCCTAAGTGCCCCCAGCCCTTTCCTCCTGCCCAAGTGCTTTCATATGTTGCAGTGTTGTGTCCTGGTACTGATGGGAAGATGTTTACATTCATCTGAAGCTGATTGCAGAATGTTCCAACCCTATCTGGCTATTGGTTTAAACTGATTATTCAATGGATTATATTTTACATGTGTATATGCTTGATGTTATTTACGTAAATTATTATACGGGTGTTTTCTTATCGTGCTGAAAGCCTAGTTTGAAAGCTTTGCACAGTAAATCTTTCCAGTCTCACTCTCCCCAACTTTTCTCCCGAAGCTGCCTTGTTTCCCTCTTGGGACTTGCACCTTGAGTCCCGCAGAAACAAAATTTAATGTTAAAGATATTTTGTGCAGCAGTCCAAACGCAAGTCGGCAGAGGGGGCATGGGAGCCCGAGACCAGCGAAAGGGAAGAGGCAGCATTCCAAGGCTGGGGAACGGGAGCACAATTACTGGAAAGGAGGGGTAGCAGGGAAAGAGCAAAGTAAACATAGGAACACAGGAATTTCTAGACTAAGGTCCGTCTAGTTTTCCTTCCAGCATCCTGGTAGTCGCATGACTCAACAATAAGGGAGTTGTTTGACTCATCGTGGCAATCAATCTCTACAAAGAGATGCAGGAAGAAAAAGAAGCTGGGGAGAAGGTAAATAGAAAATACCATGAGATGAGGAAGGGGAGAGAAGTGAAGTAGGGGGAAGGTACTGGAGAGGAAGGAAGAAGTAGAAAAGAGGTGGCACCATTCTTGTGAGCAAACTAGCGAAATCTGTCTTGAAACTTGGCATGTTTAAATCTACTGATCCTTCAAGGGGGAAAACTATTATGACAGAAGCAAAGGGTCGCAGCTCCCAATCTTTCACCAATCATTTTGTTCTCTCTCATCCTTTCTGGGTACGGCATGCTCTGCACTGTGTTGAAAAAGTGGCCATTGATTTCCGGCTGCAAATGATGGAACATTTGAGAGATCGTGCTGCAACATTCTGACACACCTATTGATTGTTGATGTTTCAGATCTACAGGTACCTACCTGGCTTCGACTGGTTCTTCCTGGATCCAATCACCGAGAGTGGTATTATATTCCCAAGCGATGAGAAGTAAGTCAGTTGTTCTTAAGAGCATTTTAAAACTGATCATTATTTAGCCATTTGCAATACCATTTCTGTTTGTTCCACTATGGAATTTATATAAATATATTTCACGTGAGCCCCCCACAACAGTCAAACTGATTTTATTTGATGTGCTGCAGTGTTGTTGCTTCCTAGTACTGATGTTTACATCTAGTGCCTGCCGTGGTTCAGTGGGTAGCACTCGCCTCTGAGTTAGAAGGTTGTGGGTCCCATTCCCGAGACTTGAGCACATAATTCAGGCTGACATTCCAGTGCAGTACTGAGGGAGTGCTGCACTGTCTGAGGTGCTGTTTTTTCAGATGAGACTTTAAACCGAGGCCCCGTCTGCTTCCTCAGGTGGACGTAAAAGATCCCAATCGCACTAGTCAAAGAAGAACAGGCAAATTCTTAGTGTCCTGGCCAACATTTATCGCTCAACCAACATCACAAAACAGATGATCTGGTCGTTATCACATTGCTGTTTGTGGGACCTTGTTCTGTGCAAATTGGCTGCTGCATTTCCTACATTACAACAGTGACTACACTTCAAAAGTACTTTGTTGACGGTAAAGTGCTTTGGGACATCCTGAGGTTGTGAAAGACGCTATATAAATGCAAGTCTTTTTTTCTTTTTCTTTTACATTCATTTGAAGCCAATTGCTGATCACAGAATATTCAGCCACTTCTGGCTGTTGATTTAAACTGATCGCTCAATGAATTATATTTTACATCTGTATATATTTGGTATTGTTTATGTAAATTATGATGCGGGTATTTTCTTATTGTGCTAAAAGCCTAGTTTGAAAGCTTTGCCTCGCAAATCTTTCCAGTTTGAACATTTACTTAATTTTATTCATTTTTCAGCAATAAACCACAAAATTCAACTAGGTACCGCTGAGGCTTCAAGAGTCGGCAGTCTTTTCTCTTCCCCCTCCCACGCGCCCACATTGCTGACAATTTGTGCTCACCAAGCACGCCTTGGTTCTTCCATTCTCAACATCGGTGTCACAGCTGTAATTTTCCTCAGTAGCAAAAGCCCTTGAGCGAATCTTTTTAGTTTAGAATTGGCCAATTTCCATCTTGCCAAACATCAGCAGTGTCCTCGTTTTTACCCGATCAAAGGAGTTTGAATGTTGACTCAATAGTTTTTTTATTCGGAGTATCTTACTATCTGTTCAATGTAAAAGCTGCTCCAATAAATGATGCATCTCCTGTCCTAGAACTTTTCATCAGAAGTGTCCTTTTTATAATCCATCATTGCATAACTTTGTGAAATGTAAAGCTAGCCTCTCTCTTTTTGGAGGGCTGTTGAGATGTTACTAAAAGTGCGAGGAGGGATCCTTAAAGACTGGATGCTTTGCTTGACACAGCTCAAGAGTCTCTTTGGAATTGGATCTGCAGTCTAAGTTTTAAAAAAAAGCACGAACAGACTTACTTGATAACTCAATGAGTGATAGGTTCAGCTGCTCATTGAGCACCAACAGATTTCTGGTCTCTGCTGAGGTAGTCGATCTCTGCCAAGTCCAAACTCCGCAGTTGGCCCAGCTGCCTGTGTCAGGAAGAGGAAATTGGGCAGGTTTCTAAGCCTGATTATCCAGTGGCCGCTGCTGGAAGTGTGCATGAGGACAAGATCAGGTTCGGTGGCAATAGGCAAATATCCGGCTGCCACTCACTGCTGAGGCTCACACCTTGAGTGAGAAAGAAAGACTTGCGTTTATATCAGCACCTTTCATGACCCAAAGTGCTTTACATCCGATGAAGTACATTTGAAGCGTAGTTCCTGTTGTAATGTGGGGAAACGCAGCAGCCAATATGCACACAACATAATCCCACAAACAGCAATGTGATAATGACCAAATAATCTGTGTTAGTGATGTTGGTTGAAGGATGAATGTTGGCCGGGATAACTCCCCTGCTCGTCTTCGAAATAGTGCCGTGGGAACCTTCACGTCCACCGGAGATGGCAGACAGGGCCTCGGTTTAACGTCTCATCTGAAAGACGGCACCTCCGACAGTGCAGCACTCCTTCGTTACTGCACTGGAGTATCAGCCTAAATTTTATGCTGAAGTCTCTGGAGTGGAGCTTCAAATCACAATCTTCTAACTCGGAGGCGATAGTGCTACCTCTGAGCCACGGCTCACACCAAGTGAGATACCAGAGAGTCCTTTAAACCATTCTTCAGGAGAGTAGAAACTGGAGATAGAGAAAAGAATAATGCCAGGTTAAAGGGTGGGCGGGGAATTCTTGCAGCATAGAATCACGGAAATTTATGACACAGAAGGAGGCCATTCGGCCCATTGTGTCCGTGCCGGACGAAAAAGAGCTATCCAGCCTAATCCCACTTTCCAGCTCTTGGTCCATAGCCTTGTAGGTTACAGCACTTCAAGTGCATATCCAAGTACTTTTTAAATGTAATGAGGGTTTCTGCCTCTACCACCCTCTGGGTGAAAAAAGTTTTCCTCAACTCCCCTCTAATCATTCTACCAATTACTTTAAATCTATGCCCCCTGGTTATTGACCTCTCTGCTATGGAAAATCGGTCCTTTCTATCCACTTTATCTACGCCCCTCATAATTTTATACACCTCAATCAAGTCTCCCCTCAGCTGCCTCCTGCTCCAAAGAAAACAACCCCAGCCTATCCAACCCTTCCTCATAGCTAAAATTCTCCAGTTCTGGCAAGATCCTTGTAAATCTCCTCTGTACCCTATCTCGTGCAATCACATCTTTCGGGTAATGTGGTGACCAGAACTGTACGCAGTACTCTAGCTGAGGCCTAACTAGTGTTTTATACAGTTGAAGCATAACTCCCCTGCTCTTGTATTCTATGCCTCAGCTAATAAAGGAAAGTATCCCTTCTTAACCACCTTATCCACCTGTCCTGCTACCTTCAGAGATCTGTGGACATGCACTCTCTTCCTCTACACTTCTCAGTATCCTACCATTTATTGTGTATTCCCTTGCCTTGTTAGCCCTCTCCAAATGTATTACCTCACACTTCTCCAGATTGAATTCCATTTGCCTCTTTTCTGCCCACCTGACCAGTCCATTGATATCTTCCTGCAGTCTACAGCTTTCGTCCTCACTATCAACCACATGGCCAATTTTTGTATCATCTGCAAACCTCTTAATCACGCCCCCTACATTGAAGTCTAAATCACTGATATATACCACAAAAAGCAAGGGACCAAGTACTGAGCCCTGCGGAACCCCACTGGAAACAGCTTTCCAGTCACAAAAACACCCGTCGACCATTACCCTTTGCTTCCTGCCACTGTGCCAATTTTGGATCCAACTTGCCACTTTCCCTTGGATCCCATGGGCTTTTACTTTTCTGACCAGTCTACCATGTGGGGCCTTGTCAAAAGCCTTGCTAAGATCTATGTAGACTACATCAAACGCACGACCCTCATCGACCCTCCTTGTTACCACCTCAAAAAAGCATAGAAGGGCATTATAGTCTAGTTGCAGAATCGACCAATTTCAAAACCACTGGTTGGCTCAGTATGGTCAAGCATGACTGGAGAGCGGGCACCAGGCTGTCCCCGCACTCAACATTTTTTTCCTGGCTCTTGTCCTAAAACCTTTCTGCCTGACCTGTGATAGATAATCATCTAATACTAATTCAAATCTCAATCTTTATTTGCTGGGTCTGACTGGATATGGTCAATATTGGCAAGACAATTGCTGTCTCTACACAGGAGCTTTTTATTGCAGCTTTCGTTGTTTAAGACAGCTTGTCTCAGTTGATAACAGTTTTGTCTCTAAATCAGAAGGTTGTAGGTCAAAGCCAGACTCTGGGACTTGAGCATATTATCTTGGCTGACATTTAAAGGTAGTGTTGAGGGAGTACTGCATTGTTGGAGGTGTCGCCTTTCATAGAGTAGAATCTTGCAGCATAGAATAGAAACATAGAAGATAGGAGTAGGAGTAGGCCATTCGGCCCCTTGAACCTGCTCCGCCATTTAATGAGATCATGGCTGATCATCCAAATTTAGTACCCTGTCCCTGCTTTCTCCCCATATGCCTTGATCCCTTGAGCCTTAAGAAATATATCTAACTCCTTCTTGAATATATTTAATGAATTGGCCTCAATTGCCTTCTGTGGTAGAGAATTCCACAGGTTCACCACTCTCTGGGTGAAGAAATTCTTCCTCCATCTCAGTCCTAAATGGCTTACCCCTTATCCTTAGACTGTGACCCCTGGTTCTGGACTCCCCCGCCATCGGGAACATCCTTCCTGCATCTAGTCTGTCTTGTCCTGTTAGAATTTTATAAGTTTCACTGAGATCCCCTCTCATTCCTCTAAAATCTAGCGAATACAAGCCCAATCGTCCCAATCTCTCTTCATACGTCATTCCTGCCATCCCAGGTATCAGTCTGGTGAATCTTCGCTGCACTCCCTCCATGGCAAGAACATCCTTCCTCAGATAAGGCAACCAAAACTGCACACAATACTCAAGGGTGTGGTCTCACCAAGGCCTTGTACAACTGCAGCAAGACATCCTTGCTCCTGTACTCGAATCCTCTCGCTATGAAGGCCAACATACCATTTGCCTTCTTAACCGCCTGCTGCACCTGCATGCTTACCTTCAGCGACTGGTGCACAAGGACTCCCAGATCTCGTTGCACTTCCCCTTTTCCCAATCTATTGCCGTTTAGATAATAATCTGTCCTCCTGTTTTTGCCACCAAAGTGGATAACCTCGCATTTATCCACATTATACTGCATCTGCCATGTATCTGCCCAATCACCCAACTTGTCCAAATCATACTGGAGTTTCTCTGCATCCTCCTCACAGCACACACGCCCACCCAGCTTTGTGTCGTCTGCAAACTTGGAGATATTACATCTACTTCCCTCGTCTAGATCATTAATATATATTGTGAATAACTGGGGTCCTAGCACCGATCCCTGCGGTATCCCACTAGTCACTGCCTGCCACTCGGAAAAAGACCCGTTTTTTCCAACTCTTTGCTTCCTGTCTGCCAACCAGTTCTCTATCCAAGTCAGTACCTTACCCCCAATCCCATGTGCTTTAACTTTGCACGCTAATCTCTTATGCGGGACCTTATCGAAAGCCTTCTGAAAGTCCAAATACACCACATCCACTGGTTCTCCCTTATCTATTCTACCAGTTACATCCTCAAAAAATTCCAGTAGATTAGTCAAGCATAATTTACCTTTTGTAAATCCATGTTGACTTTGTCCGATCCTGTCACTGTTTTCCAAGTGCTCTGCTATTGCATCTTTTATAATGGACTCTAGCATTTTGCCCACTACCGATGTCAGGCTTACCAGTCTATAATTCCCCGGTTTCTCTCTACCACCTTTTTTAAATAGTGGGGTTACATTAGCTACCCTCCAATCCATGGGAACTGTTCCAGAGTCTATAGAATTTTGAAAGATGACCAGCAATGCATCTACTATTTCTAGGGCCACTTCCTTAAGTACCCTAGGATGTAGATTATCAGGCCCTGGGGATTTATCGGCCTTCAATCCCGTCAATTTCCCGAACACCATTTCCCTACAAATACTGATTTCATTCAGTTCTTCCCTCTCATTAGACCCTATGTTCCCTGACATCTCTGGGAGGTTATTTGTGTCCTCCTTTGTGAAGACAGAACCAAAGTATGTATTTAATTGGTCTGCCATTTCTTTGAGGATATTCAGCCCATCGTGCCTGATCCAGCTCTTTGAAACATGCAGTCTTATTTGTGAGCAAATTCAGAACATAGGGTAGAGTTTCCGCTGTGGGCACAATTGGCAATTCTGGTGCAAATTGTGCCCATTTTGAAAAAAATCTTTAAGGATTTAAAAAAAAATTTTTTTTGATATATTACGAGTGGTAGCCTGGTAAAGTTTGATTAATGCAGCTGAAAATGGGTTTATCACAAAAAATAAGCATTTTAAATCCGTGTCAATCCACCACCCGATTTTAAATTACTGAAATTGACTTTTAAAAAATATACAAAACTATTTTCTAGTTAGATTGGGGTACAGTAGTGAGTTCCTTAGTAAAATTTTTTAAAAATCATTCAAAACCTTTCAAAATGCACCTATTAATGTCCTTGCGTCCAAAAGTTCCAGCTTAATTTTTGGATCCTCTTCGAAGGCCTGCAAACGAGCGCAATTAGCGGAAACTCCCAATGGTGATTAATTCACCCTGGGGGTGGGGGGGGCAGTTTTGTGGACGGGGCTGCTTCTAGCACAATGTTGTTAAAACTAGCGCAAAAGATCGCGGAAACTCGAGTTGTGCTGAATGCAATTTGCACTTAAAACTCCTCGATCTTTTGCACTGGTTGTGCCGATATCGGGCGAATTGCGCCGAATAAAACAGCGCAATCGAGCTGAAACTCCAGGCCATAGTCTGTAAATATACATTGTCTGGATTGGGGCAATTTCAACCCACAATAGGGTTTAGGTACATTTCATTCACAGCACCTTAAACCTAATTGTTTTCCTGATCAAAATCTAACAGCCTTTTTCCCCTCATCCAGCCCTGATGGGATTACAGAAAGTCTCCTTGTGATACATCATCTCTTAACTGTGAAATCAAGACATTAAACTTGGCAGCTCCCTTCAAGCAAACATGCTGACTTTGAATGAAGGTGTCACCTCCATTTTGAGTGTGGTGTTTAAAACTGCTATTTAAAACCAAGCGAAAACGAGGGAAACCATGGACAAAAATGTTGTTTCTGTCACTCCCATGACTGCATGTTCTTTTTGTGCCAGTTTTGCTCAATTGTGTATTAACTGCCTTTCTCCTTTATTTTTCCTCCAGTGTGCAGCATATCACCTGTCCATTGCTGATTCTCCATGCAGAAGATGATGCCGTCATCCCCTTTCACCTGGGAAGAAAGGTGCGTTGTACCCTGCGAGATCCAAACTAACTTTCGGTGCTTGAATGAGCTAATAATGATTTTGTATCTATTTCATTATCTTTCTCTTACTGAATCTTTGCAACCTACAGTTTTGCAAACGCAAGATCGTGATAAAGATCAAATTAGTTTTTTCTAGTGATTCTGTCCTAGTTAGTAGTGTTCATTTAAAATGTTACTTTGAAACTGGTAGATGTCCTGGCAGATTATTTATGCGCTTGGAGCCTGGTTTCTGATGTTAAAATGGTGTCAGCCATGGCTCAGTTGGTAGCATACTCGCTTGAGTCAGAAGGTTGTGGGTTCAAGTCCCACTCCAGAGACTTGAGCACATAATTTAGGCTGACACTCCCAGTGCCAGTACTGAATCAGTGCTGCACTCTCGGAGGTGCCATCTTTTGGATGAGATGTTAAAATGAAGCCCCATCTGCCCCCTTGGGTGGACATAAAAGATCCCATGCTACTAACTATTTGAAGAAGAGCAGTGGAGTTCCCCCTGGTGTTCTGGCCAATATTTATCCCTCAACCAACACCTAAAACAGATGACAAAATACTGCAGATGCTGGAAATCTGAAATAAAAACAGAAAATGCTGGAAATACTCAGCAGGTCAGGCAGCATATGTGGAGAGAGAAAGAGTTTCAGGTCAATGATCTTTTGTCAAAACTGGTCATTATCACATTGCTGTTTGTGGGACATTGCTGTGTGCAAATTGGCTGCCACGTTTCCTACATTACCATAGTGACCACACTTCAAAAAAGGCTGTGGGCCCCGACAACATCCCGGCTGTCGTGCTGAAGACTTGTGCTCCAGAACTAGTCATGCCTCTAGCCAAGCTGTTCCAGTACAGCTATAACACTGGCATCTATCCAACAATGTGGAAAACTGCCCGGGTATGTCCTGTCCACAAAAAGCAGGACAAATCCAATCCGGCCAATTACCGCCCCATCAGTCTACTCTCAATCACCAGCAAAGTAATGGAAGGTGTCGTCGACAGTGCTATCAAGCAGCACTTACTCACCATTAACCTGCTCACTGATGCCCAGTTTGGGTTCCGCCAGGACCACTCAGCTCCAGACCTCATTACAGCCTTGGTCCAAACATGGACAAAAGAGCTGAATTCCAGAGGTGAGGTAAGAGTGACTGCCCTCGACATCAAGGCAGCATTTGACCGAGTCTGGCATCAAGGAGCCCTCGTAAAACTGAAGTCAGTGGGAATCGGGGGGGAAACTCTCCACTGGCTGGAGTCATACCTAGTACAAAGGAAGATGGTTGTGGTGGTTGGAGGTCAATCATCACAGCTCCAGGACATTGCTGCAGGAGTTCCTCAGGGCAGTGTCCTCGGCCCAACCATCTTCAGCTGCTTCATCAATGACCTTCCTTCCATCATAAGGTCAGAAGTGCGGATGTTCGCTGATGACTGCACAGTGTTCAGCGCCATTCACAACTCCTCAGATAATGAAGCAGTCCATGCCCGCATGCAGCAAGACCTGGATGACATTCGGGCTTGGGCTGATAACTGGCAAGTAACATTCACGCCGCACAAGTGCCAGGCAATGACTACCTCCAACAAGCGTGTGTCTAACCACCGCCCCTTGTCATTCAATGGCATTACCATCGCCGAATCCCCCACCATCAATATCCTGGGTGTCACCATTGACCAGAAACTTAACTAGACCAGCCACATAAATACTGTGGCAACAAGAGCAGGTCAGAGGCTGGGTATTCTGCGGCGAGTGTCTCACAACCTGACTCCCCAAAGCCTTTCCACCATCTACAAGGCACAAGTCAGGAGTGTGATGGAATATTCTCCACTTGTCTGGATGAATGCAGCTCCAACAACACTCAAGAAGCTCGACACCATCCAAGACAAAGCAGCCCGCTTGATTGGCACCCCATCCACCACCTTAAACATTTACTCCCTCCACCACCAGCGTACCATGGCTGCAGTGTGTACCATCTACAAGATGCACTGCAGCAACTCGCCAAGGCTTCTTCGGCAGCACCTCCCAAACCCACAACCTCTACCACCTAGAAGGACGAGGGCAGCAGGCGCATGGGAACACCACCACCTCCAAGTTCCCCTCCAAGTCACACACCATCCTGACTTGGAAATATATCGCCGTTCCTTCATCGTCGCTGAGTCAAAATCCTGGAACTCCCTCCCTAACAGCACTGTGGGAGTACCTTCACCACACGGACTGCAGCGGTTCAAGAAGGCGGCTCACCACCACCTTCTCGAAGACAACTAGGGTTGGGCAATAAATGCTGGCCTTGTCAGCGACGCCCACATCCCATAGACAAATAAAAAAAAATTTGGCTGTAATACGCTTTGGGAGGTCGTGAAGTCGTGAAATGCTCTATGTAAATACAATTTTGTTCGTTTTTTTTTCTAAACATAAATTCTTCATTACAATTAATTAAGGCAAGTTAATTAAGTTACTACTTGCAGTTACATACCTGCTGCTAATCAGATTCTCAGTAAAACTTCCAAAAGGAAATGCAAAGAAAAAAATCTAAAAATAAAATCACTCACCGTTTAAACTTGGAAAAGCTTCCTTCGAGATTGCAGTCACACACGAGTTGGAGGCAGCTGCAGCTGTTTTTAGTTCATCCTCATTTGGAAAGGCTCATCCACTGGGACTAGTCTGAGTACATTGTGTAATCAGACTGTCCAGAGCATTTGAATTGCCTGGGATGCAGTGATCTTCAGTGATTTCTATGTAACTTATCCAATTAGCTAATCATTAATTATGGAATAGAGCTACAATACTCTCAGCCAATTGCAAAGGCTTGATGGAGGTTTGACTTCCCTTCCCCTTCCGTGTTCCCAGACCCTGTTGTAGGAAAACTCGAGTAAAGGCTAGGTTTGCCTTTGCCAATCCTCCAGGATTGGACTGGAGCCTCCAGGAATTTGAAATTAATCTCCAGGTCACTGCAGTGAGCAACACCCGGGAGAAAAACCATTGGGCATTAAAAAAAAAAAATTGTTTTCTTTGACCACTTCTGTTTATTAGTTATAAAAATATTGGAGACAAGATTCTCTGAGGATTTAAAAAGAATGAAACAAAACATTTTTGCAATAGTTATTTACTCCAATATTAAGAGCATAAATGGCGGAGTAGCATGATATGTGGGAGACTCCGCTCCCAGCATCATCGAGTGGGTTGTGCCCACAAGCCTTTGTGTGCTGAGCTCTCCATCCCAATAGTGCTGCTGTGAGGAAGTGCCAAGTGGAGGCCAGGCCTCTTCTACCCCTGTAGAGTCAGTCCAGGCCTCTTCTACCCCTGGAAAGTCGGTCCAGGCCTCTTCTACCCCTGTAGAGTCAGTCCAGGCCTCTTCTACCCCTGTAGAGTCAGTCCAGGGCTCTTCTACCCCTGGAGAGAGTCAGTCCAGGCCTCTTCTACCCCTGTAGAGTCAGTCCAGGCCTCTTCTACCCCTGTAGAGTCAGTCCAGGCCTCTTCTACCCCTGGAAAGTCGGTCCAGGCCTCTTCTACCCCTGTAGAGTCAGTCCAGGCCTCTTCTACCCCTGGAGAGTCGGTCCAGGCCTCTTCTACCCCTGGAGAGTCGGTCCAGGCCTCTTCTACCCCTGGAGAGTCGGTCCAGGCCTCTTCTACCCCTGGAGAGTCGGTCCAGGCCTCTTCTACCCCTGGAGAGTCGGTCCAGGCCTCTTCTACCCCTGGAGAGTCGGTCCAGGCCTCTTCTACCCCTGGAGAGAGTCAGTCCAGGGCACTTCTACTCCGTGGAGAGTCGGTCCAGGCCTCTTCTACCCCTGGAGAGTCAGTCCAGGCCTCTTCTACCCCTGGAGAGTCAGTCCAGGCCTCTTCTACCCCTGGAGAGTCAGTCCTGGGCTGAAGATAGAAAGATTTCATAAGTTCAGAGTTCAGAAAATGTTCTTTTACAAGATTATCTGAGGATTTAAAAAGATGAAACAACACATTTTTGCAATAGTTATTTACTCCAATATTAAGACTCCATGGAGAGAGTCAGTCCAGGCCTCTTCTGTCCCTGTAGAGTCTGTCCAGGCCTCTCCTACCCATGGAGAGAGTCAATCCAGGGCACTTCTACCTGTGGAGAGAGTCAGTCCAGGGCACTTCCACCCGTGGAGAGAGTCAGTCCAGGGCTCTTCCACCCGTGGAGAGAGTCAGTCCAGGGCTCTTCCACCCGTGGAGAGAGTCAGTCCAGGGCTCTTCCATCCGTGGAGAGAGTCAGTCCAGGGCACTTCCATCCGTGGAGAGAGTCAGTCCAGGGCACTTCCATCCGTGGAGAGAGTCAGTCCAGGGCACTTCCATCCGTGGAGAGAGTCAGTCCAGGGCACTTCCATCCGTGGAGAGAGTCAGTCCAGGGCACTTCCATCCGTGGAGAGAGTCAGTCCAGGGCTCATCTACCCATGGAGAGAGTCAGTCCAGGGCTCTTCCATCCGTGGAGAGAGTCAGTCCAGGGCTCTTCCATCCGTGGAGAGAGTCAGTCCAGGGCACTTCCATCCGTGGAGAGAGTCAGTCCAGGGCTCTTCTACCCATGGAGAGAGTCAGTCCAGGGCACTTCTACCCATGGAGAGAGTCAGTCCAGGGCACTTCCATCCGTGGAGAGAGTCAGTCCAGGGCACTTCCATCCGTGGAGAGAGTCAGTCCAGGGCACTTCCATCCGTGGAGAGAGTCAGTCCAGGGCTCTTCTACCCATGGAGAGAGTCAGTCCAGGGCACTTCCACCCGTGGAGAGAGTCAGTCCAGGGCACTTCCATCCGTGGAGAGAGTCAGTCCAGGGCTCTTCTACCCATGGAGAGAGTCAGTCCAGGGCTCTTCCACCCGTGGAGAGAGTCAGTCCAGGGCTCTTCCACCCGTGGAGAGAGTCAGTCCAGGGCACTTCCACCCGTGGAGAGAGTCAGTCCAGGGCTCTTCCATCCGTGGAGAAAGTCAGTCCAGGGCTCTTCCACCCGTGGAGAGAGTCAGTCCAGGGCTCTTCTACCCGTGGAGAGAGTCAGTCCAGGGCTCTTCCACCCGTGGAGAGAGTCAGTCCAGGGCTCTTCTACCTGTGGAGAGAGTCAGTCCAGGGCTCTTCTACCCGTGGAGAGAGTCAGTCCAGGGCTCTTCTACCTGTGGAGAGAGTCAGTCCAGGGCTCTTCTACCTGTGGAGAGAGTCAGTCCAGGGCTCTTCCACCCGTGGAGAGAGTCAGTCCAGGGCACTTCTACCCGTGGAGAGAGTCAGTCCAGGGCTCTTCTACCTGTGGAGAGAGTCAGTCCAGGGCTCTTCCACCCGTGGAGAGAGTCAGTCCAGGGCACTTCCACCCGTGGAGAGAGTCAGTCCAGGGCACTTCTACCCGTGGAGAGAGTCAGTCCAGGGCACTTCTACCTGTGGAGAGAGTCAGTCCAGGGCACTTCTACCCGTGGAGAGAGTCAGTCCAGGGCACTTCTACCCGTGGAGAGAGTCAGTCCAGGGCTCTTCCACCCGTGGAGAGAGTCAGTCCAGGGCACTTCTACCTGTGGAGAGAGTCAGTCCAGGGCTCTTCCATCCGTGGAGAGAGTCAGTCCAGGGCACTTCTACCTGTGGAGAGAGTCAGTCCAGGGCTCTTCCATCTACTCTTCCTCAGTTGGCAATTTCCGAGCACAGTGGTGAAGACTTAGACGCTGGTTGCCTGCACGTGCTTTTGGCTGGGGAGAGTAAGGGAGAGCCAAGGGAAAAGGGAGAAAATACCATTATAAAGATTAGCAGGCAGTGTAATGAAAGCAAGACTCCCAAATGAGAGCACATGCACAATGAACATCACCTCAGTCTGTGGAGCAGAAGATGTTGCCTTGCACTCTGAGATTCATATTTATCTTTTAAATACATAACCTATAAGGTTGTGTGTGCTCTTAGTTTGTTGTTGATATGCCCACAAGAGGCTGTATGTTTATGGACGTGCAGTGGAGTTGGAGGGGGGGATGCGAGTAGGGAAATCTGATCTCGGTATAAGACACTGGGATGAGTTTTATTACCACAGCGTTATCTGAGCTGACTTTCACTCTAATACAATCTTCTTTATTCAGCATCCTCAACACACCACTTGTGCGGGCCCTGGTCTAGGGAATGGGCCGCCTTCGAGGAATGACGAAAACGCTGGAAAGTGATCTTTCTCAGTTACATGAGCCTTTAAAACTTTGTTTTGTTTTTCCACAGCTTTATGACATTGTTGCATCCTCGCAGAGTAGTAGGAAAGTGCAATTTATTCCCTTCCATAAAGACCTTGGCTACAGGCACAAGTATATATACAAGAGCCCACAGCTTCCTCAGATATTAAGGTAAATGTACTCTTGTTTTCTAATGGTAATGTGCTTTCACTGTTCCACTTCTGTCTGTCTCAGTGTAGTTACTACATCTGTTTTGTTAGGTAAGGATATTAAGGGAAATGGAGCTAAGGCAGATAAATGGAGTTGAGGTACAGAACAGCCATGATCCAGTTGAATGGCGGAGCAGGCTCGAAGGGCTGAATGGCCTACTCCTGATCCTATGATCCTCAAATGACTTCTCCTGTTCTCCTGTGCCAAAAGGTCACCTTTGCAGGATCCCATTAATGGTCCCCCTTCTATTTATCATCCACCAGCGCAGGCCAACTCCCTACCTGGATGTGTGCGTGCAGCAATGAGAATTTTCTAGTGGCTTCTGGCCTAAAAATGTTTGAAATGGTTGGAATCTGCACAAGAGAGCTTGAGAACCATTGACGCAACCAACGACAGTCCCAATATGCTCGTGTTCAGGAGTCCATCTCCAATGAATAAATTTCCAACTTCCTTTACTTCAGCAGTACTGTGGCCCATACAACAGGAGAGAAGAGAGAGAGGGACAAACTGTTGAGAAGGGAGGAAAAGGGAATGTAAGAGATCTATTTTGGGTTGAAAGGGAGGAGGAGCAACACCCTCTTGAGGGACAGAGACCATTTTAGGAAGCACACCAGGAGACATCCTGTTTAGGGGGATGGAAAGAGAGGTTGAGACCGTGTTTGGGGAGAGGGAAAGAAAGACTTGAATGGATTGGGTTGGTGAGAAAAGGGAGCTAGAGATACCCCATTGTGGGGGGAAGTTACCTGTTGAGATAGAAGGAGGAGGAGATATGCCGATGAGTGGGGAGGCAGCAATTCTTGCTTTCCAAGGAATGGGATCAAAGGTTGTTGTCGGGGCTTAGGGGGCACTTGTTATAAAACAGCTTGGCCATGAATAATGCCACAGAAGATCCACTGGTAATAGAAATGTTTGTGAGCCGTTGTGAATCCCTCTTGTTTTCTTGGCCCAGGGAGTTCTTAGATGACCCAAACTCTCATCAGTAATGAGGTGGACCACAGCAAACAGGTACATCTTCGGAGCCGCATGAAGACTTCAGTTTATGTCAAGCGACTTGCATGACTTCTGTTGATTTGCATTCCACAAACCTATTTCATTTGAAGACAAAACGAAGATGATGCTTCTTGGATTTTTTTTTTTGTCGCGCGCGAAGGAGCTCAGTGAACGGTACAGCTGAAGAGAAAAATGAAGGACATTAATTGATATTTGAGAGAGTTTTGTTTTTGTTACAAAGAAATGAAGGCATATATTTTTTTTCATGATCACGATGATGGAATTCTTACATAGAGTGAAATATAGTTAAGTTTCCAGAGTGCAAAAATAAATTAAGGACGATCAGGGTAATTTCAAAGTATGATTCTCAATCAGCACACTCCATTTGTTGCTTCCGAATCACAGGTCTTTATTTCCAACTGTAGCACTTTTATTTTTGAGAGTTGAGACCTGTTCACTTCTTAAGTCCAATAGTGTTGCATGTATCAATGGACATGCCTTCTCAGTTCTATTGTGCCGGGTGAAGGTTTTATGATGAAATGTTGCTCATAAGATACCTTAATAACCTTCCGGCAATTCAGTTTGGTGCACAGACACTTGAAGGTTTGTACCTTTAGGCCGAGGTCAGGTGAGTCTGTCTCAGTATACTATCAAAGTATTCAAGCAGACAATGTCATTTGTGTAAACGATGGCATCATAATTTGCTTTTCTTCCTATTTCATGCCTCTTGCTATTGCACTGCCCTCCTTCAGCTAGAATGAGGTGGAGTGGGGGTGGCTACTGTAGCCACAGCTCCTTTATACTCTTCTGTATTAGCTGACAAGAGGTGAGCTTTGTGGGCAGAATCGATCTCCGTTTCTCTGTAGAAGCTCCATACTGCATCAGTCCCTGTGAATGGGACTCACCAGGTTTTGATATTCATGCTGATGGGAGAGTAGGGTGCAGCAGGTTAGACCTGGGTTTCAATCCAGTCTATATCGATCAGATGAAGGTTATTGTCTACTTGCTAGATGTAACTGTCCAATGTAAAGTGACTGAGCAGACTCCTCCCAGTTCCTAGTGGGTCTGAGCCCGACAGCAACCTGGCTCAGGGGGGCCCTAATGATGCCTGGTGTGGGAAAGATCCATCCATTGGAGGTCTCGAGGTTGGAGCACCTTGTACTGTATAGCTAGCTGTGCTATACCTGGCCGAGGAGACCTTGATGCTGACATTTGGTGATAGAATTGACCAAACTGTTCAAGTCCCCATCATTTTGATGAGCACAAAATTCACCCAATTTTTCTTGAATTCCAAGGTAAATATTTAAAACTGAATCAAATGTTGACCCGTCTTTGCATCGATTATACCACTGCAAGGCTATCGGGTACCCTAATAAATCCAGGTAGTTTGAGAAGTTTGTGAAAGATTTCCACTGTCATGTAGGCTTTGTAAACAAACAGTGGGTGTTAGTGCGATCACCAGAACAAACCAAAAGAATTGCAACTAACCGTCCTGCTTATTACTTGTATTGAGGACTATTATCATAGTGTTGCTTATGCACTACTAGTTCACTGGGCAACTCTACAGCTGTAACGATACTTGTGTGGGATATGTGTTAAATTACTGGTTGGTTTCTGGGATACGACCCAACATTCTATTAATCCTGAAATAAAATCAGTTGCTGTAAAATATGTACTGAACAAAATATAATACACCAATGTAAATAGTAGTACAGCATTCATTATTAAAAAAGAGTAGAACTCTTATTAACACATTGCATTGTTACAGTGAAGATTAAAGTGTTGATTAGAAATGATGCCTAGTTTGCAGTCAGTAAGGGAAAGCAGACTCCTTGTGTAGATGCATAGTACAACTTATTTATTGAAACATTTACAAAAGTGTCTAAAACAGCTCAAATATAGCCTGAGCTCAGAATAAAATTAAAACTTGAAAAGGCTGGAAAACTGGAGTGAAAATAGAAAATGCTGATAAAACACAGCAGACCTGCCAGCATGAGCGAGGAAAAGACAAGTTCATATTTCGGGTGGATATCATTTCTGGAATTGTTTAAGTGAAAATCACATTGACCTGTTTCAACAGTTGAAAAGAGGTTTTCCTGTTCCTCAGGAGGAGGAGGGTAGGATACCTCCATTAGCAGGAGCAAGCCTGTTACTGCTTTGAGAAGGACATTTAGTCAGTCCCTTTGGCTGGGATAAGATTACATAGAATTTACAGCACAGAAAGAGGCCATTCGGCCCATCAGGTCTGTGCCAGTGTTTATGCCCCACATGAGCCTCCTCCCACCTTACTTCATCTCACCCTATCAATATATCCTATTCCTTTCTCCCTCATGTACTTATGTAATTTCACTTTGATTGTCTAAGGATGCCCAGCAAGGGCTCGTAAGCCATGTCTGTCACTATCTCTCTCTCTCAAGAGATGAAAAGAAAGTCTTGCATTTATATAGCACCTTTCACGACCTCAGGACATCCCAAAGTGCTTTACAGCCAATTAAGAGCTTTTGAAGTGTAGTCACTGTTGTAATGTAGGAAATGCAGCAGCCAATTTGCACACAGCAAAGACCCACAAACAGCAATGAGATAAGGACCAGATAATCTGTTTTTTAGTGATGTTGGTTGAGGGATAAATATTGGCCAGGACACCGGGGAGAACTCCCTTGCTCTTCAAGCCCAACTACAGAGACTTGAGCACATAATCCAGGCTGACATTCCAGTGCAATACTGAGGGAGTGCTGCACTGTCAGAGCTGCCATCTTTCGGATGAGACGTTCAGCCAAGACGTCTGCCCTCAGGTGGACGTAAAAGATCCCACAGCACTATTTCAAAGAAGAGTAGGGGAGTTCGCCCAGTGTCCTGGCTAATATTTATCCCTCGATCAACACCTACAAATCACATGATCTCAACATTTATCTCATTGCTGTTTGTGGGAGCTTTGCCGACAAAACAACAGTGACTACACTTCAAAAGCGATTCACTGGCTGCAAAACCCTGTGGGATGTCCTTCTGACTTGAATGGAGCTATACATTTGCAAGTTCCTACCTTCCAACTGCTTTTTGCCAGCAACTAGGAGGAATGCCAATGCGATCTTCCTTTCCTCCATCTCCCCTCTGCCCCTTTCTCAACACCCACTCATTGAGAAGCTGCTGGCCTCTGCTGTTTGCCTCTCCACAACAGCACTGTTGAAATCATGGGGATTGAATCGGCACTCCCTCCGTTTCCAAGGCTAGTGCGTTACTGGTCCTATGTGCTGTACTGGTTGGTTATTTATTCTTGTAATTCTGTAATAGTGTAAAGGCATTAACGACCTCATGCCTGAACTGTTATTAACTTCAACATTTGTTACAAAAAAATAAAAATTTTAGTAGAAGAGCTATAATGATTTTTAAAAGGACAAAAATAATTTGTTGGTTCATATTGATGAGCATTGAGTTTTATGTTGAATGAAATTAAGTTGTAGAATTTTTGGGGCATTAAAATATTCAGAATCACTCGAAGTCTTTTAATCCTTTTCATAGAATTTTACAGCACAGGAGGCCATTTGGCCCATCGTTCCTGTGCCGGCTCTTTGAATCAAATTATCAAATTAGTCCCACTCCCCCGCTCTTTCCCCACAGCCATGCAATTTTCTCCCTTTTCAAGTATTTATCCAATTCGCTTATGAAAGTTAGTGTTGAATCAGCTTCCACTGCCCTTTCAGGCAGTGCTTTTCTCCAAAACAATGTGAACTTCTTTCAGTGCTCAGTATCTGGTTGACCTTTTTGGGATTGCAAGCTTTTATTCCCCTCTCCTCCCCGCCAATCAATTGGAACTTAGTTCCCTATCTCGCCCCTTGAGTTTGAAGGTTGTGGGTTCAAACTCCACTTCAGGACTTTGGAGCACATGATCTCGGCTGACACTCCAGTGCAGCAGGGAGGGAGGAAGTAAGGCATTGTTGGAGGTGCTGTTCTTTAGATGAGATGTTTAAAAACTAAGGCCAATTCTCCCTGTTCAGTGATTTCAAGTAAACATAAAAGATCCCGTGACGCTCTTCGAAGAGGAGCAGGGAACTTTCCTAGGTCCATGCCAATATTTATCCCTCAAACCACACCACCAGAATCAGACTGACTGCTCATTCATCTCATTGCTGTTTGTAGGATCTTGCTGTGTGCAAAATGACTGCTTTCTTCACTTATATAAACAATCACTGCCCTTTAAAGTAGTTCATTGATATGAAGCATCTGAGACATTTTGGAGAGATATGACAAGGTGCTATACAAATGCAATTCTTTATCAAAAATTAAAACGCGCTTTGAATTTATAATTCACAAAAAAGCAAGCCGCTGTGCTGAGAGTTTTCAAATTTTGGCTGTTTCTGTTTCAGTTCAGTTTTCTCTGGCTGAAAGTAAAAAAAAAAATCAATGATGTGTTTTATGATTACTAAATTAATGGCTTTGGAATAATTTAGAAACTAAATTCTCATATTCGGCCCATCGTGTCTGTGCTGGCTCTTTGAAAGAGCGACCCAATTAGTCCGATAACCCTGCAAATTTTTACGTTTCAAGTATTTATCCAAGTCCCTTTTGAAAGTTACTATTGAATCTGCTTCCACCACCCTTTCAGGCAGCGCATTCCAGGTCACAACAACTCGCTGTGTTAAAAAAAAAACTTCATCTCCCCTCTGGTTCTTTTGCCAATTACCTTAAATCTGTGTCCTCTGGTTACCGACCCTTTTGCCAGTTTCTCCTTATTTACTCTATCAAAACCATTCATGATGAACACCTCTATTAAATCTCCCCTTAACCTACTCTGCTCTAAGGAGAACAATCCCAGCTTCTCTAGTCTCTCCATATTACATTGCGTACTTTGCCTTTCTCCCGCTGAGATGCTTCTTATTCCTATGGTTCAGTCAGAGTACTTTAAGGATTTTATTTAGGGCAGCTAGGTTCTTGGTGTTTTGTCCAGTTTATGATGTCAGGGTAGATTTTCAGCTCTTGGATAATGCCCACCTCTGTGATATCATTGACGGTGTGTGTTGTAACTGACCATACAAGTTGTTAATTACTTTACTGTATAATTCTTCGGTTAGCATATGATGTAGCAAATTAAAAAAGTGACCACACAACTAAATAGTGGAGAAATGTAAATTGTGATGTGAAGAGGAAGGTCAGTAATGTATTAAAATAAATGACTTCTCCATTTGAGATCCATGACCATTTAAAGGAGATATGTGCTCTGAGGGAGGGGAAAGCAGTTGCATTGTGTCCTTGGAGATTGTACTGAGAGGGGGAGGAGGGAAAGTTTAATATATCTCCTTCCATCCAGCTCTGGGATCAGTACACACCAGTTCTCTCTCAATTGGAGATAAATCCTCTTTATCCAGCCAAGAAACCCAAAGTAGTTAGATTTCACAAGGGCTTCAGTAGTAACTAATAGGACAATAAAACTAATAATCATTCTGTAACTAATAAAAGTGTATTTGTTTTTAGTTTGTAATATAATTAAACCTGTATAAATATGTAGTAAAAGAAAGACTTGAATTTATACAGCGCCTTTCACAACATCAGGACATTCCAAGATGTTTTACAGCAAATGAAATACTTTTGAAGTGTAGTCACTGTTGTAATGTAGAAAATGTGGCAGCCAATTTGCACACAGCAAGCTCCCACAAACAGCAATGTAATAATGATCAGATAATCTGTTTTTAGTGATGTTGGTTGAGGGATAAATATTGGCCATGACCCAGGGAGAACGCATTTGCTCTTCCATGGGATCTTTTATGTCCATCTGAGAGGGCACGGTTTAACATCTCATCTGAAAGATAGCATTTCCCACAGTGCAGCACTCCCTCAGTACGGCATTAAGAACATAAGAAATAGGAGCAGGAGTAGGCCATTTGGCCCTTCGAGCCTGCTCCGCCATTCAATAAGATCATGGCTGATCTTCTACTTCATCTCCACTTTCCTGCACTATCTCCATATCCCTTGATTACCTTAATATTCAAAAATCTATCGATCACTGACTTGAATATACTCAACGACTGAGCCTCCACAGCCTTCTGGGGTAGAGAATTCCAAAGATTCACCACCCTCTGATTGAAGAAATCACATTTCTCCACATTATATTCCATTTGCCATGTTCTTGCCCACTCACTTAGCCTGTCTATTATCCCCTTGAAGCCTCCTTGCATCCTCCTCACAACATACATTCCCACCCAGCTTTGTATCATCAGCAAACTTGGATATATTACATTTGGTCCCCTCATCCGAATCATTGATATAGACTGTGAATAGCTGAGGCCCAAGTACTGATCCTTGCGGTACCCCACTAGTTACAGCCCGCCAACCCGAAAATGTCGGATGCATTAAAGTGTTGGCTTGAATTATGGGCTCAAATCTCTTGATTGGGGCTTGAACCCACAACCTCCTGACTCACAGGCGCGACTGCTACTGAGCCACGGCTAACACCTAAATATGTAGTACTCAGATACACACAGATGACCAGATAACGACAAAAGTGCAGGTAATTTATATATTAATTTATTAGTTGAGGATGTAGCCTGGATGTTTCTGTTAATGTTGAAGACCAATAACTAGTATTCAATTGGTGAGGCGGCTCCTGCTGTGGTGGGAAGCATAGTCTTCCGGAGCAATGCTCTCCTACTTATTCATGTTTGTTCGTAGTTGATCCTAGCAGTGACAGCTGTGTAGAAAAGCATGGTTACCAGTAATGGGTGCAACCATTCACTGCACTGCTGTTCATGGATGCGATCACAGTTGTTCAAAACTGAAAGATAAATGATTACTTATTCTGTAGCAAGTACGACTGGTCACAGAGTTGCCTCAAATTATTTCATTGTTAAACTTGCAGTAAGAGTTTGTAACATTACATCTGCAGTATATGTGGCTTGTGTGTATGCCAACACTTGATATCCGCACTGAAGCTCACTGCTAGCTCAAACATGGAGTCCAGGCTGAATTAAAACCCACATGTTCAAATTAAAACTCCTTGTCTTGTTTTACAAAAGGGCTGTAATTGTTCTCCACAAGTTCAGTCACAAATTAAACATTGGGAGAGTTTAGAGCACTTTATCAAGAGTGAAACTCCAGTTAGAAACTGCATTTTAATTACCCTCAGCTCTTTGTTTAGGGAAAACTGCTTTATTAATTTAGAGGATTTCCTGTACAATTTGTTGAAGTACAACAGTTAAGCATGCAGGCTACCAATTCATTTGAGCGTAGACTGGCAATAATAATCCACATATTAATATTTTGTTTATTGGCTACTTGTAATAATTTTTTAAAAACAAAACACATTCCACCTCAACATATCTGAGCCACATCAGAGACCTGGGATTACTTTAAATAATCAAGAGATTTGATAATTGGAAGTTATTAATTCAAGCGTTAGAATGCTTCAGGGTAGTCGCTGGAAAGCTTAGGTTTTAAAGATGAGTAACTGGAATCGTGGCTCTCTGAGAAATATATCTTCCAAACACTTCAAATCTTTTTCTGAGGTGTGTAGCAGTGGTCCTGAAGATCTTTTTGCATGCAGAGTGAACCCAGACCACCTGGAGAAGTGCTTCTGACATTCTTCATTTGACCCTCGCTCATGTTTCACTAACAGCACAGAACAATTCCAACACTTTATCTGCTTATGGTATTTAACACAGATGTTAGTTCTCCAACCACTCAGGTTTATCGTGGAATACAACTGTATCGTAAACCTCTCCACAATTTAATTCTGAATCAAAACTAGACTTAACTAAGATCAGTATTGTTCCGTATTTGGCGGAGGTGAAAAGTAAATATGAGGTGTAAACATTTTCTTCAGTGATATGTTCAGTACCACCATTGCTAAATGTAGCTCTTGCTGCATTGTTCCAGCAACACTGGCTATTTACATGACAGCGTTATATAGCTGTGTTGTCACAGTAAAAACTATATATCACAGTCTCAGCCCATATGCCAGAGTTAATCAACATCTATTATTTTACCTCCCTGGGTCAAAATTCTGGAACTCCCTCCCTAACAGCATTGTGGGAGTACCTTCACCACACAGACTGCAGCGGTTCAAGAGAAGGCCCACCACCACTTTCTCGGGCAACCAGGGCTGGGCAATAAATGCCGGCCTTGCCAGCATCTGAGAATGAATTTTTTTAAATGAGTGGAAAATGCTAGCCATGGCTCACGAGTCCCCAGTGTCTGTTGAAATACACTAAAGGGCACGTTGTCTCTAGAAAGGCCAAGAGGTGATCTGATAGTTTTAAAAATTATGAAGGAGTTCAATAGGGTAGACCAAAACTGGGGGGCCATAAATATAAGATAGTCACTAATAAATCCAATAAAGAATTCAGGAGAAACATCTTTACTCAAGAGAGTGGTGGGAATGTAAAACTCGCTACCACAAGGAGTGGTTGAGGCAAATAGCATTGATGCTAGATAAGTACATGAGGGAGAAAGGAATACAAGGATATGTTGATAAGATTAGATGAAGTAGGGTGGGAGGAGGCTCATGTGGACCATAAATACTGGCAGGGACCAGTTGGTGAAAATGGTCTGTTTCTGTGCTGTAAATTCTCTCCTTTTTGTCAATGGTGCAGTGAGCTTTGCATACTTCAAACTTCTAAAGATTTCAGTAAGTTTTTTTTTGCCACAAGAGGAAGTGGTTGAATAGTCCTGTGAACATCAAACATATCGGCATCTAGCGATGTCTTGTAAATGGCCTGATTGAGGGGTCAATTGATCGCGTGATCTTGCACATTTTGTAAGCTGCTGAATCTAGGACTGCTTGAACGTTAACTGATTTTACGTACTGTATATTTTTAAATAAATGAAGACCCTGAATACCTCGAGCACGCCATTTATTTAGTCTCTGGTGCCTTCCTTGTTTCATAGCGTTACGCGTTGCCTCAACACTGATGAGGGACTGCTGTTCTGTGCTTTAGATTCTTGTGTTTATTGAGTGAAACGATGGCCTAGAGTTTCCTCTGCGTTTGCACCCAGACACACCCGTAATCTGGACGCATCACATGGCTTAAACGATCGTGAAATTGTGGGTGTAAGTGAGCTACACGCTTAACTACAATAAGCTCTGAGTTGTCTCCATCTTTTACGTCCATCAAACCCTCCACCTAAACGAATTTCTTCCCACAAAACTGGCCACCGCCCCCCCCTCTCTCAACCACGAATGATCTCTAATCAGACTTGTTCAGGAGATATTGCAACCAGATTTTCAGGCACAGCGAGAAAGAAAGTCATTCTTCTGGTCTTTTAATTGCAATTTTTTAAAATAATTTCTCCTCACTGAAACCTGCTCGTATTTTCTGTTTCTTCAAATCCAATTTTAGGGCAAAGTTCAAGTCACATTGGCAGTGGAAAGGTTCCTACATATGCTTTGTCTGATGTGCATGAACGACAGTGAAATGAGTTTAAACTTTTACATTTTAAGACTCAAAAAAATAAATATACTGGTGTGGGTTTGATGTTTCTTTGGGCCCCGATTGTTTATGCCCATTTTACGTTCGGGCATAGTCTAGTGCAATTGAGTGGATACTTAGGTGTAAACGTGTAAAATGGGCACAAATTCAGGGCCACGGTGGAAACTCCAGGCTGATAGCTGACACGCAAGATGTGTACACGTAAGAAGTGTACATTTACAAAGAGAAAAATAAGCATATTTCAGTTCCAGTGAGAAACTTGAGACGAAATGCTGATTGGGTGAGGCCGTCACTGAGTATCTCCATTCTGTCCCGCCCGAAGGATCACACTCATCACCGTCTTAACGCCAACTTCCATTATCACTCTGGCTCACTGGGAGGTCGAGTTTAACTTTGAGTGTCCGATTAGCAGGCAATATGTCAAGCTGCCCCTGCCGCAAACAGGCACCCTCCCACGACTGCTTCTGCCCTAAACTGGCAGTCGCGGTCCCATTATCGTCATAGGACCTCGATTTGCACATTTAAAGGGGCCTTCCACCTGAATCAGGCAGATGCTTCAGCCTCCCACCAGAAAGCCCCTGTGAAAGTTGCAGTGGGTGGATTATCGATACTAACAGGACAGTAAGTCTACCAATCCCATTTTGAGTCCATTTTTTCCCCATTGCGGCAAGTTAGCATCGACCCAAGTGTCTTTGGTCTCCTGCACTGCTCCAGACAAGCTTATTAAGGCTACAGTGATGTTGCGATCAATGTTTCCCCTAATTCTTTTGGGTGCGCGGTCCCTTTAACGGGCTGCGCGGCCCATTCAAAATTTCTCGCATGTGGGAAATCTCACATTGGAAAAGCCTTTCCCGGGCTGCGCGGGACCTCCAGACAGTTAGCTTAGCGGGAACGTTAGTTGTAATTATGTTACTGGATTAATGATCCACAGAACGAGAGCTCAAATCCCACCATTGCACTTTGAGAATTTGAATTCAATTGTCAAAAATCCGAAAATAAAAAGCTGGTCTCCGGAAAAAGTGACCATGAAGCTGTCGGATTGTCAAAAAAAAACAACTGGTTCACTAATGTCCTTCACGGAAGGAAACTTGCTCTCCTTACCCAGTGACTCGTCCCACACCAAACGTGGTTGACTCTTAACTACCCTCTGAAGTGGCCTAGCAAGCCCCGCGGTTGTATCAAACCAGTACCAATGACTCAATTAGAAAGTTCACCACTTGCTCGGGGCACCTAGGGACGGACAATAAATGCTGACCTTGCTAGTGACGCCCACATTCCTGAGAATGAAAAACTTCAGGAACAAAGGCTCATCTTATTACTGGGCACTCTGCAGCCCTGAAGGTGGACTCAGCCCCGACTGATCTTAGCTCTCTCAATTTTCCTGCTAGAATCTGTCAAAAGAACCAGCGGGGAGATGAGGAGAAATGTGATTTTGACACAGCCAGTTATGATCTAGAATGCACTGCCTGAGTGGTGGAAGCAGATTCAATAGTAATTTTCCCAAAAGGGAATTGGATATACATATGCAAAGGGAAAATTTGCAGGGCTATAGGGAAAGAGCAGGGTGGGGGGTGGGATTAATTGGATAGGTCTTTCAAAGTGCATTGTGGTGCTTACAGTAGATGTACTGTTTTAAGTGAATAAACTGGTGCTTACCTCGGTAATATATTCATACTGGCTACTGCTTCACAGAGCACTGGACAGGATAGGGGCAGAATGCATATGGTGCATAATATATTGCCTGGCTTGCTGATATACTGTGAGGGGAGTGCCATCTAGTGGCAAACAGGGTGACTGCAGCTGGATGGGCACATTGTGAGATTCAGATTCATACTTGCAGATCGTTGAGGCAATAAAATTAAATATATTGAAAAGATTGAAGGGCGTTCATTTTTTAGCCTTAAATTTGGTCGGTTTTATTTTGGAAAATATATTTTCTAATAAATGTATTTTGTAATAAATGTATTTTGTAGATATTCATATTTGGTGATTTTTTGTGTGGAGCTCTGTGTTCATCCAATTCAGTTATTATAGGATCATGGTTTGATGATCAGAGAGGGGATTCCACGGGGACAGTCAGTTTAGTCCTAATTCACATTTAGCACAGGCGTGTCAATTTTTGTGTCAATGGGCTAATCCCAGACTCCATTCAGCTCCCACTCCTCAACTCCTTCAAATACCCGCTTCACCGACCCCTTTAAATGCCTGTTTCCTGGCCCTCCTAAGTTCCTATTCCTTGGCCCCTTTAAATACCCGCTCCCCGGCCCCTTTAAATGCCCGCTCCCCGGTTTCTGTTGCAATCCTGCTCTCTCAAAATTCCTTTACCTTCTCCTTCATTTTTCTCATGCTGCTTGCCGCAGTCTCGTCCCTGCTCCAATACTGTAGAGAATGAAGGGGGTACAAAAGGTTTGCGAATATATAAAAGAGGAGGAGACAAATGCATTAGGGAAAAGCAAGAGGAGGGACAAAAGCGAGTAAAAACAAAATGGAGGTGACCAACAGAGGCGTGAAAGAGAGTGAAACATGAGTAAAAGAGGAGCGAGAAAGAAACAGAGGAGTGAAACGGGAGAGAGAAAGAGAGAGATAGTCCCTGCATTTTGTCAACATTCAAAATAAATATTCATTTCCTGCTAAATGGTAGAAAAATAACATTTTTAGGTCATAGTGAAAGTGAAGCTGCTTTGCACCAATATTTACATCCATTTGGACTGGTGCTGGAAAATTTAAACAATACAAATAAAATGTTTCCACCATCTCATTTAAAATGGTCTTGAAAGCTTTATTACCAGCTGGCTGTAATCACTGGGTCTTACTAACATTAACAAGCACAAACCATACACAGTTTTGCTGTGCCCCAATGTGTCAGTGCAGCAAGAGGCTGTGTAATGGGAGTCAATAGGATGGGGATGGGTGTGGGAGGTAACTTCAATGTGTCCATTACAAACAGGTATCAGCAGAGGACTTGGCAGCAGTTTCTCTGCCTCCCCTCTTGGTCAGGGAACAGTGCTATTGGGGGTCTTCATAAAGAACGAAAGACTCCAGTGTCGCCCGTGGCTCAGTGGGTAGCACTCTTGCCTCCGAGCCAGAAGGCTGTAGGTTCAAGTCCCACTCCAGTGACTTCAACACTGAAATCCAGGCTGACACTCCAGTGCAGTCTGAGGGAGTGCTGCACTGTCAGAGGGGCAGTGCTGAGGGAGTGCTGCACTGTCGGAGGGGCAGTGCTGAGGAAGCTGCACTGTCGGAGGTGTCATGTTTTAGCTGAGATGTTAAACCGAGGCCCCGTCTGCTCTCTCAGGTGGACGTAAAAGATCCCATGGCACGATTTTGAAGAGAGAAATTGTTCCCATTGGCGGAAGGATCGAGAACCAGAGGACACAGATTTAAGGCGATTGGCAGAAGAACCAAAGGCGACATGAGGAAAAAATGTTTTACACAGCGAGTGGTTATGATCTGGAATGCACTGCCTGAGAGGGTGGTGGAGGCAGATTTAATCGTGGCTTTCAAAAGGGAATTGGATAAGTACCTGAAAGAAAAAAAATTGTAGGGCTATGGGGAAAGGGCAGGGGAGTGGGACTAGCTGAATTGCTCTTGCAGAGAGCTGGCACGGGCTCGACGGGCCGAATGGCCTCTTACTGTGCTGTAACCATTCTATGATTCTAAGAGCAGGGGAGTTCTCCCCGGTGTTCTGGCCAATATTTATCCCTCGACCAACATCACTAAAAAACATGATCTGGTCATTATCACATTGCTGTTGTGGGAGCTTACTGTGCGCAAATTGGCTGCTGTGTTTCCTTCATTACGACAGTGACTACACTTCAAAAGTACTGTCTTTCCTTTACTAATACATTATGGAAAAAAAAAGTTTCTCTCTCTTCCTATTTTTTTTAAACCATTCTTTACATTAGTTTTAATTTCTCTTTGTTTCTATTCATCTTTTCTTGCTCCAGAGACTTTGTCAATGGTGCCCCAGAGGTAGGAAGATCCTCTTGTAAACCAGGCCGGGAACACTGGTGCAGTCGAGAGGTTAAAGTCCCCAATTCCAATGAACTCAAATCCAGCCACACTTTAGCCACATCCAGGTTTGACACACATACAATTTTAGGAAACCAATAAAATAATATTGCTTAAAAAAGAAAAATCTTCAGTTCACTGACAGACCAGGTTGGATCCCTTGAAAACACAGCACAACGGATCGAGACGGCATCAATAACTAACCGGGAACATCCAGTAGGTCATTGTTATACTGACTGTTCCCCTCTGCTTGCTTCACTAAAGAGGTGACTTTGAACTGCAAAGTCAATCCAAATGTCCAGCAAATCAACAATAAAAAAGGCCAGGCCATGACTCTGAATGAGGGAATCGCCACACTTGTGCCATGAGATTGTTTCAATTTATTCTTAAATCTTCTCTCGGGTTGTTTCAAGCATTCATGATTTGGCTGCTCGTAACTTCAATAAAGGTTGTCCCAGAGCTCAGGCACAAGGAGACAGTGTAAATAAATCCCTGACTAGCTTACTTATAATTACAGGTACTACACTCAAGAGAACATCTAATTAAACAGTACAGACACTCCTGTTAAAGGCATTAGTGGATGAAATAGTACAACAGGCTACAGTTCCAAACCCAGCTCCGCCCAGACACAACCAGGATACCGAACGGGGAGCGCAATCAAATTAAAATTCAGACTCAACAGGTTAATCCTTTCTTCAAAGAACAGACAGATTTATAATTCTATTATAGAAATCTGCATTTTTTTTTAAATGATCTAACTAACAGACATAAAGACAACAAACATCCCTTCACTTAAACACGTGTTTTAATCAGGTGCACAGCAAGTGTGTTTAATAACGACAAAGACTAAAGCAAGGCCATTTCCATGATAAACACTAATGTGATATATGGGCAGAGGCGTGGGACAAAAACACATCAGCCTAGATCGCACACACTGCCTGTTTTGATAACCGATAGGCACTCAATGTACTAAGCTTTGGGTTCATTCGGGGGAGGAATCTTCACGTCAGAGGGCTCCACCCCCCAGATCTCTCTGGCGTACTGTGTGATGGTTCTATCACTTGAGAACTTGCCAGAGTTGGCGATGTTTTTAATTACTACCTTGGTCCAATTCTTTGGATTCTGTGAACAGACAAAGAACATCACTCATTGATTTGCAAGACATGACCAGAAAAATAACATTTGGTGTAATACAGGCACCGAGACACAGACATTCAACTCCACATCATGAAACCTAAGCTTTGCATTTTCCCCCAGAGATAATCAGGATATTGGGTGGCGCAATGGGTTAGGCACTAATCTTTGACCTTGGGAAATGGGTTCAAATCTAGCACTGACTGACGTGACGGAGTTACCTCTGTTAGTTAACCGTCAAGGTCTTACATGAAATGAATCTGTGCCGCTTCAATTCTGTTCATAGGCTGCCCCTGATAGTGTTCCGTGATCCGACTCGAACAATCCTCCATGTAATGAGCACAAAATGCACTGATTGATACAAATCAAATGCCTGATCCCCGGGCACTCAACCGGCTTCCTGGCAGCCCACAGGACTAGGCCTGACTCACTGCTTGGTTTAGGGGCTTCTCTTTCTCTCTCTCTCTCTCTCTCTGCTTGGAAATAGCTTAATTCTTTCTCTTTGACTGCCCCACCTTTATACTTTCTCTTCCTGTAGACTCATTTCACTTTCTGCCACATTCACATTCTGGATGATGGTAGTGCCTTGCCTGCTGGGTGGGGCAATACCTGTGACACTGGGGTTGGTGGTCATGCGATGATCCCTCCCACTATATGACCCAACCAGAGTTGATTGAAATAACAACAGAAAACGCTGGAAAAACTCAGCAGGCCAGGCAGCATCCGTGGAGAGAGAAACAGAGTTAACGTTTCAGGTCGAAGACCCTTCGTCAGAACTGGAAAAAAAGCAGGAAATTAGCAAGTATAATGCTGGGAAAAGGGGGAGGGGATGAAAGAACAAAAGGGAAGGTCAGTGGTGGGATAGAACAAGGTTGAAGAGACAAACGGAAGTCCCGTCGAAGAGAAGAGCAGAACTTCTTCAAGGTGGGCATTCCTAGAAGAGAGGTGGCAGTGAACCAAACACTAATACGATAGCAAAATACTGCGGATGCTGGAAATCCGAAACAACAGAAAACGCTGGAAAAACTCAGCAGGCCAGGCAGCATCCGTGGAGAGAGAAACAGATTGACCAAGTGTATTTGCAGACTGCAGTAACACAGTAAGCCCTGTAGAGGAGCCTCACCTTATAAAGCTCACTAACTTTCTCTTGACATTTGATGTATGCTTCAAAGTCAGCAAACACTTTAAACCTGAAAGAAATGAAAGCCAAGATTAAGTGCCCAGTACAAAGAACCTGCAAACAGCCAGCCCGAAGAGAACGACTGGATCAGATACACCAGCATTTAAACACAATTGGGCCTTTGTCAGATAGAAGCATGCAGTTCATTTGAATAAATAATTCAGCTTGCGTGTGTGTGTGTGTACGGCCAGGGTTTCAAAAGATAACTACTTTAAAAAAAAATGATCGCAAAGAGCACTTGATAAGTTTTAACTTTTGATACCTCAACCAGATTAATATCTGATGGATGTTGATCGTGGAGGTCCTAATCTCCTTACAGGAGCATCCATTAGCAAAATAGTCTGCAGAACTGCACGGTCCTGATTTAACATGGACTGGGACACTTAACACTTCTTGGGTGACTTTTTTTTTAATTCATTCCTGGGATGTGGGCGTCGCTGGCAAGGCCAGCATTTATTGTCCATCCCTAATTGCCCTGGAGAAGTTGGTGGTGAGCCGCCTTCTTGAATGCAACCGAGTGGCAGAGGGCAGTTAAGAGTCACAGATAGGCCAGGGCAGGTAAGGACGGCAGATTTTCTTCCCTAAAGGAAGGACATTAGTGAACCAGATGGGTTTTTACGACAACCCGACAGCTCCATGGTCACTTTTGCCAGATTTTTTTAAAAAATGAATTAAAATTCTCCAGCTGCTGTGGTGGGTTTGGCACTTGTGTTCTCTGGATTACCTGTCCAGTAAAATAAGCATCACGTCGTATATGCCAGTGGGCTACCCACCAGTAGGTGTATCTGTCTGGTGCTAGTTACCTGTCATGGTACATCAACATGTTAACTATGTCCTTAAACAGCTCTGGCTCTTTAAGGGAGAAATATCCACTGCTGATCTGATCCATGGCCTGCTTCAGCTCCGGCAACTTGTCGTAGTAGTCTTTGGCATTGTACCTGCACGGGACACAAAGTCAAAGGGTAAGTTGTACACGAGCCGTTCTTCCACGGACACAATGAAGGAACATTAGGAACAGGAGGAGGAGGCCCTTCAACCCATTCATGGCTGATCTGCCCTCAACTCCATTTACCCGCCTTTGCACCATATCCCTGTAAGATGCAGGTGAAACATTTCCTGGGCAGTCAAGCGCTCTGTTATGGGCCATTCGAAACAGGCGCGGAACTGGAAACACCATCCCGGAAATGATGCGAGAGTGAGTGATATTTACAGCAATGCTCTTCCCCACATCTTACAATAAGAACACTAATGGGACAAGATTAGGAATGTGTCCGTGGGAACTAGTTATCTACAAATGGAAGTTTCAAATGTTATTTACAACTCACAATTACTGTCAGTTAGTAAAATGGTAATCGAACAGACAGATAAGCAGGGCAATGCCATGACAAATAAAGAAAGACAGACTTGCCTTTATATAGCGCCTTTCACATAAAAACATAAGAAACAGGAGCTGGAGTAGGCCATACGGCCCCTCAATAAGATCACGGTTGAACTTCTACATCAACTCCACTTTCCCGCACTATCTTCACATCCCTTGATTCCTATAGTGCCCAACAATCTATCGATCTCTGTCTTGAATATACTCAACGACTGGGCATCCACAGCCCTCTGGGGTAGAGAATTCCAAAGATTCACAACCCTCTGAGTGAAGAAGTTTCTCCTCATCTCAGCCCTAAATGGCTAACCCCTTATCCTGAGACTGTGACCCCTAGTTCTAGACTCTCCAGTCAGGGGAAACAGCCTCTCAGCATCTACCCTATCAAGCTCTCGAAGAATTTTATACATTTCAATGAGATCACTTCTCATTTTTCTAAACTCCAGAGAGTAAAGGCCCAATCTACTCAATCTCTCCTCATAGGACAGCCCTCTCATCCCAGGAATCAATCTAGTGAACCTTCGTGGCACTCCCTCTAAGGCAAATATATCCTTCCTTAGATAAGGAGACCAAACCTGTGCACAGTACTCCAGGTGTGGTCTCACCAAAGCCCTATATAATTGCAGCAAGACTTCCTTACTCTAATACTCCAACCCCCTTGCAATAAAGGCTAACATAACATTTGTCTTCCAAATTGCTTGCTGTACCTGCATGTTAACTTTCAGTGATTTGTGTACAAGGACACCCAAATCCCTCTGAATACCAACATTTACTCGTCTCTCACCTTCTGAAAAATATTCTGCTTTTCCATTCTTCCTACCAAAGTGGATAATTTCACATTTCCCCACATTATACCCCATCTGTCACCTTCTTGCCCAATCACTTAACCGGTCTATAACCCTTTACAGCCTCTTCACAGCTTACCTCCACCCAGCTTTGTATCATCAGCAAACTTTGATATATTACACTCGGGACATCAGGATGTCAGGACGTCCCAAAGCGCTTTACAACCAATGAAGTACATTTGAAGTGTAGTCACTGTTGTAATGTAGGAAACGCAGCAGCCAATTTGCGCACAGCAAGCTCCACAAACAGCAATGCGATAATGGTGGTGTTGGTTGAGGGATAACCTTGGCCAGGACACCGGGAGAACTCCCCTTTTCTTCCTTGATTAGTGCCATTGGATCGTTTACATCCACCGGAGATGATAGATGGGATCTCTCTTTAACGTCTCATCCGAAAGATGGCACATCTGACAGTGCAGCGCTCCCTCAGCACTGCACTGGAGCGTCAGCCTGGATTCTGTGCTCAAATCTCCGCAGTGGGGCTCGATTCCACAACCTTCTGACTCAGAAGCAAGAGTGCTACTCCTGAACCATGGCTGACACTTGTCAAAGACAAACGGATCTTGTCTGTGTGTTGCAGCAAGTCGTTACCTGTTAATTTAATACCAACCCCTTTTTATCAAGTGCCTCGACATCGTCCACTCTCATCCCGAAGATGAAGAGGTTCTCCTCTCCCGCCTCTTCTGCCATTTCTACATTGGCGCCGTCCATGGTTCCTATTGTCAGGGCTCCGTTCAGCATAAACTTCATGTTCCCCGTGCCCGAGGCCTCTGTGCCGGCCGTTGAAATCTGTTCGGACAAGTCGGATGCAGGGATCACTGTTACGAGAGAAGAGGAGGGAGGGGAGAAAAAAAAAAAGCAACAGCTCAGCTCTGTTGTTTTGCAACGTTGGAAAATATCTTGTTTTCCCCTTTGCTGGGTTGATCCTTTCAAATTACTCGCCCCACCCTACGACAACAATTTGCATTTATATAGCACCTTTAACCTCGTAAAACGTCCCAAGGACTTTAGGGTGTGCAATCAGACACAAATCCACTCCGAGACACATAAGGAGACATTAGAACAGATGACCAAAAGCTTGGTCAAAGAGGTAGGTTTTAAGGAGGGTCTTAAAGGAGGAGAGAGAGGTAGCGAGGCGGAGAGGTTTAGCGAGGGAATTCCAGAGCTCAGGGCCTAGACGGCTGAAGGCACGGCCACCAATGGTGGGGGTGAAGGAAGTGGGGGATGCACAAGAGGCCAGAGTTGGAGGAACGTAGAGATCTCTGAAGTTTGTAGAGCTGGAGGAGATTACAGAAATAGGAAGGGGCGAGGCCGAGGAGGGATTGGAAAACAAGGATGAGAATTTTAAAATCGAGGTGTCGCCGGACCGGGAGCCTATGTAGGTCAGCGAGCACAGGGGCGATGGGTGAATGGGACTTGGTGCGAGTTAGCGTATGGGCAGCAGAGTTTGTGGATAATCAACAATTCCTCAAACCATTTTCCTTCTCCGCTTGTGCTAATGGACATCCTTTCATTGTGCACATATCTGCTTTTTCCTTATTCGATATGTAACTCTCATTCATTTGAGTTCAGTGGACTTTCTTGACCCATCAATATGATTCCAATCTCTGAGTGCAGTTTATTCTCCTATTGTTTGCCACCTGGCCATTTAGCTCGATATGCTCAGCAAATGTTGCACCCCCAGCAAGAGTATGATCTTAAATTAATTAAAGGTAGTTTTTTGTTCTCCATTTTTGGGTGCCTTGAATGGAACCTATTCTTCACTGAATTAGGGTGGGACCATAATATCTGCCTCAGATATGGTGATGTGATTGTGTAACGATTGCTATGCTTGGGAAGTCCAATTCAAAATGTAGAGAAATGCCCGTACCAGTTCCTGTCTGTAGTTGTTTTATTACTACATCAGATTAAGAAAGGAATACTCACATTTATAGAGCACCTTTCACGACCTCAAAACATCCAAAAGCGCTTCACAACCAATGAAGTACTTTTGAAGTGTAGTCACTGTTGTAATGTAGAGAAAAGCGGCAGCCAATTTGCGCACAGCAAGCTCCCACAAACAGAAATGTGATAATGACCAGATAATCTGTTCTAGTGATGTTGGTTGTGGTATAAATATTGGCCAGGACTCCCCTGCTCTTCTTCAAAATAGTGCCATGGGATCCTTTACGTCCACCCGAGAGGGGAGACGGGGCCTCGGTTTAACGTCTCATCTGAAAGTACAGCTCTCTCTCAGTACTACACTGGAGTATCAGCCTAGAATCTGTGCTCAAGTCTCTGGACTTGAACCCACAAGCTTCTGACTCAGGCCCGAGTGCTACCACTGAGCCACGGCTGACATCCGAGACAAATATCGAAGAGTTTTAAAGCTCTTTTGCTGGCATTGATTGGAGTAAGAAGCGGACACCATTCAGTGAAAGTCACAGTTCATCTTTTCTATAATTGTACTTAATGTAGTTTATTCTTTAACATTACCAGAAGAAATGAACAACACTATATGGGTTTTGTTGATTGAGTGGTTAAATATAATTCTCCTTAAAAGTGAAGGAAAATCATGGAAGGTATTTTGTATTCAAAATCCTCATTGACTATCGAAAAATAAAGTTAAAAAAAGAGTTATGATGACCTGGAATGCACTGCCTAAAAGGTTGGTGGAAGCAGATTCAATAGTAACTTTCAAAAGGGTACTGGATAAATACTTGAAAAAGCAAAATTTGCAGGGCTATGGGGAAAGAGCAGTGTAGTGGGTCTCATTGGATCACTCTTTCAAAGAGCCGGCACAGGCACGATGGGCTGAATGGCCTCCTTCTGTGCTGTATGATTCTAAGTCAACTTTGCTAACTCCATGGAAACTGCCTCCTTTTCCCTGCAGGGTTATCCCCTGATGTCACTGATCGGTAGGAGCCCCCTCTATCCAACAGCAAACACCAATTGTTTTTAATGGTCTGCAACTTGGTACCAACCAAGTGTCCTAGCGGAAAGGGTAAATAGGGAGGTGGCAAAGGCTTTGAACTAGTAAGATTGGGGGAGGGATCTACAAGAAATGGAACAAGCCTAAATATAAACAAAACAGGAAAGGAAAGCATAGGAAAGAATAAAGTAAGGGAACACATTGATGGCCAGGGAATAAATAGAGTTATAGAACAGGGGTGTAAAAAGATGGTTAGCAATAAAGTGAGAGGAACAACTATTAAAAATGAGTTAAACTGTCTGTACAGCAATGCACAGTGTCCGTAATAAAACAGGGGAACTGAAAGCAATAATACGTTGCGAGGAACCAGAAATAGTAGGGATTACGGAGAAATAGCGCAGATAGAAAAAAATGGGTTTGATTTAATAGCCATTACAGAGACGTGATTTAAGAGTGACCAAGGTTGGGAACTAAATATTCCAGGATATTTGACTTTTAGAAGAGACAGGCAGAATGGAAAAGGAGGAGGGGTAGCCCTGATAATAAAGGAGGGAATAAAGACAGTAGAGAGAAAGGATCTTGGCTCGGAAAAACAAAATGTAGAATCAGTTTGGGTGAAGCTAAGAAACAACAAGGGGCAGAAAACATTAGTGGGAGTCGTCTATAGGCCCCCTAACAGTGGTTGTAGTGTCGGGCAGAGTATAAATCAGGAAATTAGAGACGCATGTAACAAGGGCAATACAGTAATCATGAGGGACTTTAACTTTCATATAGACTGGGCAAACCAAATTTGCAGAAATGGTGCAGAGGAAGAGTTCATGGAATGCATTCAATATAGTTTTCTAGGTCAGTCTGTCAAGGAACCTATGAGGGAATTGGCTATTTTAAATCTAGTATTGTGCAATGAGACAGGGTTAATTAATAACCTTGTAGTAAAGGAGCCTCTGGGGAGCAGCGATCATAATATGATAGAATTTTATGTTGAGTTTGAGTGTGATTTAGTTAAGTCCGAAAGTAGGGTCCTAAACCTGAACAAAGAAAACTACGCAGGTATGAGAGGCAAGTTGGCTAAGGTAGGTTGGGAAACTAGATTAAAAGATATGACAGTAGAAAAGCAATGGCAAACATTTAAAGAAATAATTCATTATTCGCAACGAATATACATTCCCTTAAGGAATAAAAACAGCATGGGAAAAATGGTCCAATCGTGGCAAACAAGAGAAGTTAAAGATAGTATTAGATCAAAGGAAGAGGCTTATAATGTTGCCAAAAAGAGGATCAGGAGGATTTTAGAATTCCGCAAAGGAGGACCAAGAAATTGATAAAGAAAGGGAAAATAGAATGAGAGTAAACTAGCGAGAGACATAAAAACAGATTGTAAAAGCTTCTATAGGTATGTATAAAGGAAAAGATTAGCGAAAGTAAACGTGGGTCCCTTACAGGCTGAGACAGGAGAAATTATAATGGGGAATAAGGAAATGGCAGAGAAATTAAACAAATACTTTGTGTCTGTCGTCACGGAGGAAAACGTAAAAAATGAGGAACTGAAAGAAATTAGTATTAGTAAAAAAAAATAGTATTGGAGAAATTAATGGGACAGAAAGCCGATAAATCCCCTGGGCCTGATGGCCTACATTCTAGGGTTTTAAAAAAGAGGTGGCTATAGAGATAATGGATGCATTGCTTGTCATCTTCCAAAATTCCATAGATTCTAGAATGGTTCCTGCGGATTGGAAGGTAGCAAATGTAACCCCACTATTTAAGAAAGGAGAGAGAAAGAAAACGGGGAACGACAGATCAGTTGGCCTGACATCAGTAGTAGTGAAAATGCTAGAATCTATTATTAAGGATGTGGTAACAGGACACTTAGAAAATAATAATAGGATTGGGCAGAGTCAACACGGATTTATGAAAGGGAAATCGTGTTTGACAAATCTGTTCAAGTTTTTTGAGGTTGTAACTAGCAGAATAGATAAGGGGGAACCAGTGGATGTGGTGTATTTGGATTTTCAGAAGGCATTCGATAAGGTGCCACACAAGAGGTTATTAAACAAAATTAGGGCTCATGGAATTGGGGGTAATATACTAGCATGGATTGAGGATTGGTTAACGGACAGAAAACAGAGAGTAGGAATAAACGGGTAATTTTCGGGTTGGCAGGCTGCAACTAGTGGGGTACCGCAAGAATCAGTGCTTGGGCCTCAGCTATTCACAATCTACATCAATGATTTGGATGAGGGGACCAAATGTAATATATCCAAGTTTGCTTATGATACAAAGCTAGGTGGGAATGTAAGTTGTGAGGAGGATACAAAGAGGCTTCAAGGGGAGATAGACAGGCTAAGTGAGTGGGCAAGAACATGGCAAATGGAATATAATGTGAAGAAATGTGAAGTTTTCCACTTTGGTAGGAAAAATAGAAAAGCAGAGTATTTTTTAAATGGTGAGAGATTGAGAAATGTTGGTGTTCAGAGGGACCTGGGAGTCCTTGTACACAAATCACTGAAAGTTAACATGCAGGTACAGCAAGCAATTAGGAAAGCAAATGGTATGTTGGCCTTTATTACAAGAGGATTTGAGTACAAGAGTAAAGACATCTTGCTGCAATTATATAGGGCCCTGGTGAGACCACACCTGGAGTACTGTGTACAGTTTTGGTCTCCTTACCCAAAAAAGGATACACTTGCCATAGAGGGAGTGCAATGAAGGTTCACCAGACTGATTCCTGGGATGGGGGGATTGTCCTATGAGGAGGGATTGAGTAGACTCGGCATATATTCTCTAGAGTTTAGAAGAATGAGAGATGATCTCATTGAAACATACAAAATTCTTACAGGGCTTGACAGGGTAGATGCAGGGAGGATGTTTCCCCTGGCTGGGGAGTCTAGAAACAGGGGTCACAGTCTCAGAATAAGGGGTCGGCCATTTAGGACTGAGATGAGGAGAAATTTCTTCACTCAGAGACTGGTGAATCTTTGGAATTCTCTACCCCAGAGGGCTGTGGAGGCTCAGTCGTTGAGTATATTCAAAAATGAGAAGTCGCACAACACCAGGTTATAGTCCAACAGTTTTATTTGAAATCACGAGCTTTCGGAGCGCTGCTCCTTCGTCAGGTAAAGTGAAGGAATACAAATCAGCAAAGCATATATAGACAGAGAACAATGAGTAGCGTACAATGTCAGACGACTACAGTAAATCTTTCTGACTGCCCTCCATCACACCTCGGCAGAGATACAATCAGGCCAGTCAGGAAGGCATTACATCAAAGACACAGCAGAATACAGCTAAGACAATGAGGTGGGGTCACAGGGGGTCCAACGTGTCAAATGCTGCAGTCTGCAGTTAAGCTTTTTACTTTTTTTTAAACTGGAAATCATATCTGTGAACAAGCCAACGACGAATCGAGTCTGGATGACTCTACGTCATGTAGTGTGACATGAAACCAAGATCCCGGTTGAGGCCGTCCTCATGGGTGCGGAACTTGGCTATCAGTTTCTGCTCGATGATTTTGCGTTGTCGTGTGTCTCGAAGGCCGCCTTGGAGAACGCTTACCCGCAGATCCGAGGCTGAATGTCCTTGACTGCTGAAGTGTTCCCCGACTGGGAGGGAACAATCCTGCCTGGCGATTGTTGCGCGGTGTCCGTTCATACGTTCACGCTACATGACGTAGAGTCATCTAGACTCGAGTCGTTGGCTTGTTCACAGATGTGATTTCCAGTTTTTAAAAAAAGTAAAAAGCTTAACTGCAGACTGCAGCATTTGACACGTTGGACCCCCTGTGACCCCACCTCATTGTCTTAGCTGTATTCTGCTGTGTCTTTGATGTAATGCCTCCCTGACGGATTGTATCTCTGCCGAGGTGTGATGGAGGGCAGTCAGAAAGATTTACTGTAGTCTTCTGACATTGTACGCTACACATTGTTCTCTGTCTATATATGCTTTGCTGATTTGTATTCCTTCACTTTACCTGACGAAGGAGCAGCGCTCCGAAAGCTCGTGATTTAAAATAAAACTGTTGGACTATAACCTGGTGTTGTGCGACTTCTCATTTTTGTCCACCCCAGTCCAATACCGGCATCTCCGCATCATGGAGTATATTCAAGACAGAGGTCGATAGATTTTTTGGATATTAAGGGAATCAAGGGATATGGGGATAGTGCAGGAAAGTGGAGTTGAGGTAGAAGATCAGCCATGATTTATTGAATGGCGGAGCAGGCTTGAGGGGCTAAATGGCCTACTCCTGCTCCTATTTCTTATGTTCTTATTAGGGATAACATAAGTAGAAAAAAGTGACGGAGCTATCAGCAAGACAAAAATAGAATCCATGTGGATAAAAGATAATAAAGGATCAATCACACTAATAGGCGTAGTCTACAGACCACCTAATAGTGGAAGGGAGGTGGAGGAAGAAATATGCAAACAAATTAGGGAAATGAGTAAAAGACATAGAATAATAATCATGGGGGATTTCAAATACCCCAATATTAATTGGCCAGAAGAGGTAAGTAAAGGGGATAAGGGAATGGAGTTCCTACAATGTTCTAACCCAATATGTAAGAAGCCCAAGGGAGGATTTGCTATTGGATCTAGTAATGGGGAATGAACCAGAGCAGATAAAAGAAGAAAAGCAGAGGAAAATCTAGGCAATAGTGACCATCATATAATACACTTTAAGATAATAATAGAGAAAGACATAAGTATGACGAAGACCGGGGTAATAGATTGGAGAAAAGCCAGCTTTGCAGGGCCGAGAACAGAACTTGGGAAAATAAAATGGACAACAATATTGGCAAACAATGATGTAGAACAGTAGCAGGGAATATTTAAAACGGTGTTCAACAGAGTCTAGGAAAAATATATTCCGCTAAAAAACAAGAACAAGCTAAACACTAATGAGACACCATGGATGAATAAAAGCATAAGGGAAAATTGAGGGCAAGGAAAGAGGCATACACTAAGTGCATGGACAGCAGCAGAGAGCATGACAAGAGAGAATACGAAGAGATTAGGAGAGAAGTCAAAAAAAGTTAGAAAGGCAAAAAGGTACTACGAAATTAAATTATCAAGGAACATGAAACAAAATAGTAAAATATTTTACAGGCACATACATAAAAAAGGAAAATCGGGATGGGAATATGGCCACTAAGGGATGGATAGGATAATATCACAGGCAGCGATAGAGAGATGGCAGAAATATTAAATAATTACTTTACTTCAGTATTTACCAGGGAGACAGAACAGGCGGACATGACATTGGATGATGAGATTAGTAATGAGTTAACTGCATTTAAAATAGAGAGAGGAGAAATAGTAAATAAACTAATCAAACTCAGGATAAAACCCCTGATCCAGACGGATTACATCCGTGCATTTTAAAAGAATGTAGGGAAGAGATAGTGGGAGGCATTACGACACATATTTAATAATTTGTTAGAACACGGTGTAGTGCCAGAGGACTGGCAGATAGCTAACGTAATACCTATATTTAAGAAGGGAAATAGAAAATGCCCAGGGAACTATAGACCAATCAGTTAACATCGGTGGTAGGAAAAATAATAGAATCTCTACTAATGAGGAAAAAAAATAGAACATCTAGAAACCAAAAATATAATAATGAATAGTCAGCATGGATTTCAAAAGGGAAAGTCTTGCTTGACCAACCTCATTGAATTTTTTGAAGAGGTAACAGAGAGTAGACAAGGGTAATGCAGTAGATGTAATTTATCTAGATTTTCAAAAGGCCTTCGATAAGGTACCCCATAATAGACTAATGAATAAGGTCAGAGCATGCGGACTCAGGGGACAAGTAGCAGAATGGATAGTTACAAAGAGTTCTGACGAAGGGTCATTGACCTGAAACGTTAACTCTGTTTCTCTCTCCACAGATGCTGCCTGACCAGCTGAGTATTTCCAGCATTTTCTGTTTTTATTTCAGAATGGACAACGAGCTGGCTTCAAGACAGAAAGCAAAGAGTGGGGTAAAGGGTAGCTATTCAGAGTGGCAGAAGGTGGGAAGTAGTGTTCCACAAGGATCAGTGCTGGGACCAGTGTTGTTCACAATTCATATTAACAATTTAGACTTTGGAATCAAAGACACAATTTCTAAATTTGCAGATGACACCAAATTGGGAGGGGGGGGGGGGGGGGGGGGGTTAGTCAATACTGAGGAGGACTGCAACAAATTACAAGACAACATTAATAAACTTGAAGAATGAGCATATAATTGGCAAATGAAATTCAACACAGATAAATGTGAGGTATTACATTTTGGTAAGAAAAATTGGTCACATTACTTGGAAAATAAGAGTCTAGGTGGGGTAGAGGCGCAAAGGGATCTCGGAGTACAAATCACTGAAAGTAGCGGCACAGGTCAACAAGGTCATAAAAAAAGCAAACCAAGCACTAGGGTTTATTTCTAGAGGGATAGAATTGAAAAGTAGGGAAGTTATGCTAAAGCTGTATCGAACCTTGGTTAGACCACACTTGGATTACTGCGTACAATTTTGGTTGTCATATTATAAAAAGGATAGAGGGGAACTGGAGAGGGTGCAAAAAAGATTTACAAGGATGATACCAAAAATGCGAAGGTATACCTATCAGGGAAGGATGAACAGGCTGGGTCTCTTTTCTCTTGAAAAGAGAAGGCTGAGGGGTGACCTAATAGAGGTCTTTAAAATTATGAAAGGTTTTGATAGAGTAGACACAGAGAGAGTGTTTCCACTTGTGGGGAAGACCTAAACTAGAGGCCATCAATATAAGATGGTCACCAAGAAATCAAATGGGGAATTCAGAAGGAACTTCTTTACCCAGAGAGTGGTGAGAATGTGGAACTCGCTACCACAGTGAAGCAAATAGTATAGATGCATTTAAGGGGAGGCTAGATAAGCATATGAGGGAGAAGGGAATAGAGGGTTATGCTGATAGAGTTAGATGAGGAAGGACGGGAGGAGGCTGGAGTGGAGCATAAACGCTGGTTGGGCCGAATGGCCTGTTTCTGTGCTGTATCTCCTATGTAATCGAATGGCGGAACAAGTTCGAGGGGCTGAATGGCCTCCTCCAGTTCCTATGTTCTTCTACAATTTTGTTACAGATATTTACAGCCAACAGTTTCCAAAAATCTGACTGATCAGAACCACTACTCATGGTTTTAGTTTTCTCTCTAGCAATAGTCAACAAGTTTAAACAAACACACAGGAGGATTAGATTCTTGTGACTCTTGTCTGTGGTACCTTTCTCAGCCAGAGACACCCGGTAGTTCACCAGGAAGACGACCTTCAGTCTGTCACCCACAATGGGATCATTGTTGACGATATTTCCAACAGAAGTGATGAGTTTGATGATCATCTTGGCCATGTGGTAGCCTGGAGCTGCCTGTAAAGGACCAGGGGAAACACAATGAACAGGTAGCATGGGCCAACTGTACAAGAGACATCCTGTAGTTTCACTGTCAAGACGGATACATGAAAATAAATAGGTCAGTTGGTAAATTGTCAATACATAATGAAGTTATAAAGCAATATGTTTCATAGATTGGTTACAGCACGGAAGGCGGCCATTTAGCCCGTGCCGACTCTCAGCTAGTCCCACTCTCCTGCTCTTTCCCCGTAGCCCTGCAATTTTTTTCCCTTCAGATACTTGCCCAACTCCCTTTTGAAAGATAAGATTGAGTCTGCCTCCACCCACCCTTTCAGGCAGTGCATTCCAGATCTTAACCACTCGCTGTGTAAAAATGTTTTTCCTCATGTCGCCTTTGGTTCTTTTGCCAATCACCTTAAATCGAATAGATAGAAAGGAACTTTTCCCCTTAGTAGAGGGGTCAATAACCAGGGGGCATAGTTTTAAGGTAAGGGACAGGAGGTTTAGAGGGGATTTGAGGAAAAACTTTCATCCAGAGGGTGGTTGGAATCTGGAACTCACTGCCTGAAAGGGTGGTAGAGGCAGGAACCCTCACAACATTCAAGAAGCATTTAGATGAGTACTTGAAACGCCATAGCATACAAGGCTACGGACCAAGTGCTGGAAAATGGGATTAGAATAGACAGGGCTTGATGGCCGGTGCGGACACGATGGGCCTCTTTCTGTGCTGTATAACTCTATGACTATCTGTGTCCTCTGGTTCTCGACCCTTCTGCCAATGGGAACAGTTTATCTCTATCTACTCTGTCCAGACCCCTCATGATTTTGTACACCTCTATCAAATCTCCTCTCAATCTTCTCTGCTCCAAGGAGAACAACCCCAGCTTCTCCAGTCTATCCTCGTAACTGAAGTCCCTCATCCCTGGAACCATTCTTGTAAATCTTTTCTGCACCCTCTCTAAGGCCTTCACATCCTTCCTAAAGTACGGTGCCCAGAATTGGACACAGTACTCATGCCATACAACAGCCTATTCCCTGTGCCAAGGTAGGAACACAGGAACAGGAGTAGGCCATTCAGCCCCTCGAGTTTGTTCGCCATTCAATTAGATCATGGCTAATCTGTATCTTAACTCCATTTACCCATCTTGGCTCCTTAACCCAAAATCCATCATTCTCAGTTTTGAAATTTTCAATTGACCAAGAGCCAACAGCTTTTTTGGAGGAGAGTGTTCCAGATTTCCACTACCCTTTGTTTGAAGAAGTGCTTCCTGACATTATCCTGATTGGTCTAGCTCTAATTTTAAGGTTTCGCCCCCTTGTTCTGGACTCTCCCACCAGAGGAAATAGTTTCTCTCGATCTACCCTATAAATTTCTTTAATCATCTTAAACAGCTCAATTAGATCACCCCTTAATCTTCTATATTCAAGGGAACACAAGCCTAGTCTATGCAACCTGTCCTCCTAATTTAACCCTTTTAGCCCCGGTATCATTCTGGTGAATCTGCGCTGCCCCCCCTCCAAGGCCAATATATCCTTCCTGAGGTGTGGTGCCCAGAACTGAACGCAGTTACTCCAGATAGAGTCTAACCAGAGCGCTGTACAGCTGTAACATGACTTCCACTCCTTTGTATTCCAGCCCCCTTTGAGATAAAGGCCAACAAGGTCATTTTGAACTTGTTACAAGTGTCACAATTAAAATTACGAACATGACAAAAATTAAACATTTCTCAAGTCAGATTTTCCAGCTTTTTATAAAATGTTATTTTGAAATGGGTACATTTTGAATTAAGTTTCACCCATTTGTCTGCCCTGGCCTCAGTAGAGGAGGCGAGCTTCCTAGCCACTGTCGATGCCTTCTGTATCCTGCCAAACATCCCCGTCTCCTTGGGACGGTCTCCACGGGACAGTCTCCACTTGGAGCCTCCCGACGCGGTCAGGATGAGATTGCGAACCGAACGGAGCTTGAACCTGCGTGTTGCCATGTCTCGCTCAGGACTGAGCCACTGCAACACCACCATTTCTTAAGTAAATGTTAAATAAATACCAAAGTTAGAGGACAGAACTGTGGAACTTCGTTCCGGCATGCGGCACAAGTGCTGGGAACGGGTGGGCTTGTTCCCAACAACTCCCTCCATGGCGATGACTGGGAGTCGAGTCTTGTCTCGGCCGAGTCGCCTGTATGCAGTCTAGCTGTAATCCACCAACTCTGAGTCAGGGCGAACCGAGTGGAAAGTCAAACACTTCCACACAGGAACATAGGTGGGGGAAACAAATCAAATGGGGCAATTGACCACATGCCGCTTTTTGCTCTTGGCAGTCGGCTGTAGAGTGGCAGAGATCCTCAGTCTGTCTTCTCTTGTCCTATATCACATGGCACTTTCATCTTAACAATGGCGTCCGGTAAAACAAAATGGGCTGCTTGATCTCAGTGATCACTGGTTAATTCAATTGCATTTTCCATCTCTATAACTGCAGATCTCTCTGAGAATTAATCCCATCTTGGGGGGTGGGAAAGGGGTCGATCTCTGCATGTGTTTACTTGAACCCCGTGGATGGATTACTTGGAAGCAACAACAATAATAACATGCATTCATATAGTGCCTTTAATGTAGTACAATGCCCCAAGGAGCTTAATCAAACAACGTCTGACGCCGAGTCATACAAGGAGATATTAGGAATGGGTCAAAGAGGTAGGTTTTAAGGAGGCTCTCCTCCGAAGGAGAGAGAGGTAGAGAGGCGGAGAGGTTTAGGGAGTGAATTACAGAGATTAGGGCCCAGGAAGCTGAAGGCACGGCCACCAATGGTGGGCCGCAGGGAGTGAGGGATGCGCAAGAGGCCAGAGTTGGAGGAGCGCAGAGATCTGAGGGTTGAGGGGCTGGAGAAGGTTACAGAGATGGGGAGGGGTGAGGACATGGAGGGTTTTGAACACGAGGATGAGAATTTTTAAAAGCGAGGCATCGTCTCCACGTTACCCTGTTTCTGAAAGCTCGGACAAAGCGCATCGTTCAGGCAGCTACAAACACAACCTTCGACGACCAGAAATATTCGCTTCTCTAACGGAACGCGCCCAGCTGCTGACATGAGATCCCTTCATGGTTCGTTGCTGTTCCTTACCTTCCCTCCAATCAGGATCGTCCTTGGCACAAAGGTTTTGTTTGGCTGCTTTTTGATACCTGAAAGAGACGGGAGATCTTTTCAAAATGAGACACCGCTCGTTGCTGATACCGTTGATCTTAGTGTTTACAATTGCTGTGTAAACATCTACTATTACTACTAAATTCCCATCCGTCAGCTCAGCATCGATGATGGGGCGTCGGTGGCAATGTCAACATTTATTGCCCAACCCTAGTTGCCCTCGAGAAGGTGGTGGTGAGCCGCCTTCTTGAACCGCTGCAGTCCGTGCGGTGAAGGTACTCCCAAGTGCTGTTAGGGAGGGAGTTCCAGGATTTTGACCCAGTTTGAAGGAACGGCGATAGATGCCCAAGTCAGGATGGAGTGTGACTTGGAGGTGGTGGTGTTCCCATGTGCCTGCTGCCCTTGTCCTTCTAGGTGGTAGAGGTCGTGGGTTTGGGAGGTGCTGCAGAAGGAGCCTCGACGAGTTGATGCAGTGCATATTGTAGATGGTACACACTGCAGCCACGGTACTAGGTGGTGGCGGGAGAGGATGCTTAAATTCACTCCACTGCTATTGGTTTTGAACTAGCCTGACCACCTCAGTCATCTGTATCCCCTTCTGTGATAAGTCATAGAATCATAGAATGGTTACAGCACAGAAGGAGGCCATTCGGCCCGTCGAGCCCGTGCCAGCTCTCTACAAGAGCACCTCAGCTAGTCCCACTCCCCCGCCCTTTCCCCGTAGTCCTGCTAATTATTTTCCTACAGGTACTTATCCAATTCCCTTTTGACATCGTCTAACCAGCACTTCCTTGGCTTCTTAGCTCAACACAAGCTCGAGGAACAGCACTTCATCTTTCGATTAGGTACTTTACAGCTTTCCGGCCTCAACATTGACTTCAACAATTTCAGATCATTACCGCTGCTCTCATTTTCTCAGAGAGCAGGTGTTGGTAATGGTTCTGCTGTAACCATTTACACCTCCTCTGGACCCAGCTTTAGTTTCATTACTTGGCCCATGACCACCCCCCTTTTGCCTTGCACCATCATCCCTTTTGTTTGGGATCCCACAAGGATCAGTGCTGGGACCACTATTGTTCACAATTTATACTAACAGTTTAGACTTTGGAATCAGAAACACAATTTCTAAATTTGCGGGCGACACCAAATTGGGGGAGGGGGGGGGGGGGGGGGGGGCGGGGGAGAGAGTCAATACTGAAGAGGACTGGTGCATTCTGGCTGGAGCAGGTGCTGTAAGTGGCTGGGGAGGAGAGTGCGAGGAAGAAGAACACTGAATTATGGTGCAACAGGGCAGAGAGCGTGCTCCAAGGTTCTCAGATGCTGCACTGGAGGCCTTGGTAGAGGTCGAACAAACTCTATCAATCAGGACTCATGCCTCACATTGATAGCTTCACCTCACCCTCACACACTTAGCACTGCTGCAAGCCTCACACCCACATCTCACAGCTTGCACACACTGCCAGCTATTCAACCACAACAGGCACATCACCCAAACACATTGCACCACACTCACTGACACACTTCACCCAAACACATTGCACCACACTCACTGACACACATCACCCAAACACATTGCACCACACTCACTGACACACTTCACCCAAACACATTGCACCACACTCACTGACACACATCACCCACACACTTCACCCAAACACATTGCACCACACTCACTGACACACATCACCCAAACACATTGCACCACACTCACTGACACACATCACCCAAACACATTGCACCACACTCACTGACACACATCACCCAAACACATTGCACCACACTCACTGACACACACTTCACCCAATCACATTGCTCCACACTCACTGACACACTTCACCCACACACTTCACCCAAACACATTGCACCACACTCACTGACACACATCACTCAAACACATTGCACCACACTCACTGACACACTTTCCTCTCTCTTACAGGACATGGTGGCTCATAACAGGAGGCATCAGGGGCTACCGCAGGGGGACAGGCGCACCGGCATGACCTAACCCCCGTGGAGGAGACGGTGCTGGAGATTACTGCAGCGGCCATCACCGAGCCCGTGGCCAGCGGCGGGGTTGAAACAATCCAAGATGATGGTATCCTCGTACCTAATCCTCCTTCTCACATCCCACTTCCCCCTCATCCCACAATCTCTTCTGATTTACAAGCTGCAGATGGTGTAAGCATGCAACTCTTGTTTCACCCCCTCCCCTCACTGCAACCCTACCCTTGTGCCTTTCTCCTTTCGGATAGCCAAGAACTGCCACCTGTCCAGGCAGTGGTAGAGGGGCAGGAACTGGTTTGGGAGGGGGGGGGCGGTCTCTGAGAGTTGTCTGACTGCGGGGAGTCGGCGAGGCAGGTACGCTGGATCCAGCAGGTAAGTGGCACCTAACTCTGGGATCCAGCAGTCCTAACCTTCCTTCAGCTGGGGGTTTCTCCAAGGTCTGGGAAACCCGGAAGTGGGCAGGTTGGGGTCAGGATTCAGATCTTTATCACTTGAACCTCCTCCACTGACACTCCGCGTACTTTAGAGGATAGCTTAGATGCAGGATCTGCACATGGTGAGACACCGGCCACGAGTGGCCTGCGGCCAGGCAAGGGTAGCACTGATGTCAACACCCGGGGGGGGGGAACCACACACACACACACACGATGTCAACACCCGGGGGGGGGGGGGGGAGGGGGGACCACACACACACACACACACACACACACACAGTTGCAGAGAACTCGGATGAGCACTTTGATGGGGCAGGGTACAATCGAAGGCTGATGGGTATGCACAATGAAATGCCTGGTGCACTGTCAGAAAGCCTGCGTGCAATGTCAAGCAGCACGGAGGAGTCCGGCACCAACTTGGCACAGGCGTTGCGCACTGGAGCCCATTCCAGCATGGGAGTGGTGGGCAACTCCATGAGCGCACTTGTGGACCCGACCATGATGCAGCATCTGATGGCCGATGTCTCAGCTTCCACTGCAGCACAAGCAGAAGCCACCCAACATCTGGGTGCTGCAGTGGAAGCTCGGACTCTGTCACGCAAGCTCAGACTGCTTTCATTGTGGCTGCGGTTATCAGTGTTCAAAGGGGCTTGCAGGGTGTCACAGGGGGAGTGGCAGTGGCTCCACGGAGCACGAACATGGTGTCCTCTCTCAGGACACCATTCGTCTCCCACCCCGCCACTGCCCTCGTTGCTGCCAGTCAGCCAGCCAGCCCATGCCGAGATGGTGCAGTCCGTAGCCGGGCCTTCTAGGCCCAGAGCTGCTCAAGGTCGTCCTCCAAGGTCACCTGAAGTCTCCTCCACTAAAACTCAGCAGCCTTCCACCAGCCATGCTGCAGCCACTGGGGTAGCACTGCGTAGGAGCACTAGGACAGGCAAAGGCACACGGAAGACCAACACTAAGAGAATGCACAAGGGTGATTAGTTTACATTTCTATGCAATATGGCATGATTTGATTTATAAATTTGGTTTGGAATGTTTGTAACAGAGGGAAGATAAGGTGTGGGACTGTTGGTGAATGTGAAATTGGGGTTGCATTTATTGGTATCACAGCCGGATGAGTTGGTCAGACAGCTCAGCCAGAAAGGGGCTGTCTGGTTTGCCTCCTCCCTTCCTCTCCCTCCTGCTCCCGAGCTGCTCACTGTATGGCTAGTGGTAAGGGCTGTGCCCTCATGATGGCGAGGTTGTGCAGCATGCAACAGATCACCACGAATCTCGACACCCGCTCTGCCGAGTACTGCAGGGCTCTTCCAGAGCGGTCCAGGCTTCAGCACGCCAATGGTCTGCTTGATGATATTTCGTGTGGCGGCATGGCTTTCGTTGTATGCATGCTGAGCACGTGTGTGTGGGTTGCGCACCGGAGTCATGACCAGGTGGTCGGTGGATAGCCCTTGTCCCCCATTAGCTAGCCACCCTCTGGCTTGTCGTGGTGGCTCAAATACAGATGGCACAGTGGACTGCCGCAGAATGAAGGCACCATGATCGCTGCCAGGATACCGGGCATTGACCTGCATGATTCGCTGCCTATGGTCGCACACCAGCTGGATGTTGAGGGAGTGGAATCTCTTTCGGTTCCGGTACATGGCAGAGTTGACATGTGGCGCCCGCAGAGCGATGTGCATGTAATCAATGGCACCCTGCACCATGGGGAAGCCTGCAATCCCCGTGAAACCGCGTCCACGCTCCGACTGCTGCTCTCTGGCCAGAGAGAAGGAAATGTACTCCGCTCTCTTGAAATAGAGTCTCAGTTACCTCCCTTATGCAACCGTGCATGGCAAACTGGGAGATGGTGCAAATATCTCCAGCTTCAGCCTGGAAGGATCCAGACGCATAAAAGTTCATGGCCACCGTGACCTTCACAGCCACTGGCAATGCCGTCCTCGCCCTGCTCTGAGGTTGCAGTTGTGGCTGCGGCAGGTGGCAGATTTCAGTGAGGACGTTCTTAGTGAAGCGCAGACGTCTGACACACTGTTCCTCGCTGAGGTTGAGGTAGGAGAATTGCTCCCTGAAGACCCTGGGCGGATATGGCCTCCTGTCGACAGCCCATCTCCCCCTCCTCCTCCTCCTCCCTCTGCCAGAAGCTTGTCCTGCTCTGTGTCGCCTCTGCTCATTCTCCCTGCCATGCGGTATTCCAAGGGTAATGCCCACCCATGTCTGGCAGCAAGTGGTCTGTGCAGAAGCCTTGAAAGTCAGGACAAAGTCCTTCAGCACCCGCCACATCACTCCCTGCAGACTTTAGCAACTTGAAATAACTCTAGAAACCACCAAACACTTCTACAAACTCGGCAACAGCCAGTAGAAATCAATCAGCAGCTAACCTGCAAGTAGTTGATGATCCCTTTAAATAGCGCTGGCGGGTGGTCCTTCCTGCTGCTGAACGTGTGTTTAGCTGTGCGTGTTTTAAAAGCGGGCATTAGTTGGAGCGTTAAGCTCCAAAATGGCAGTGCTGGCGTCAAATCAGCGTTGCGCGCACCGCGGATGCCATTTTGTACCCGAATTGGCATCCGTAGTGCCGAAACAACAGGCGGTACGAAGCCGAATTTTGCGGCCAGGATACGGGCAGCAGAGTTTTGGATGAGCTGAGGTTTGCGGAGGATGGAAGATAGGTCAGGAGAGCGTACACGATGCTACCACACTGCTCTATTAAAGCTACGCTCACTCGGTGTGTCATACAAGAGGGAAAAGAAATGAACCACTTAAGCAACTGTCCCCAAAGCAGCATCGCAGAATGAACCCTGCACACATTGAAAGTAAAAACAGAGAATGCTGGAAATACTCAGCAGGTCAGGCAGCATCTGTGGAGAGAGAAACAGAGTTAACGTTTCAGGATGTTAACCCATCGACCTGAAACGTTAACTCTGTTTCTCTCTCCACAGATGCTGCCTGACCTGCTGGGTATTTTCAGCATTTTCTGTTTTTATTTCAGATTTCCAGCATCTGCAGTATTTTGCCTTTGTCAGGGCTGTTGAAGGACCAAGTTTGAATTGGCTGGTTGATTTGCAAAAGGTACAGTAGAGAATCATTTGCAATTAGCTCTTATCCCCAAATGAATCTTACTAAAATTACTCAGGTTAACGAAAAAGCTTTTGTGCTCCAAGAATATCCTGTTACCGACAGAACGGATCAATTTTTTTTGGTAACGGAGGCCTCGGTGTGATCCAAGTCCAAGTAGAGATAAAATCCAGCAATGGGGTTTGTAGTAAATCCACTAACACATTCATTTTGTTCTTTGGTTTATCTTGAACTGCATAAGGGCCATCATGGAAGGAAGAGAACAGTTTACAGACGACCTCATGTAGACCATGAAACCCGACATTCTGTCACTTGGCCTCAGGACCCAGCACCCCTCCCCCTCCCCACCCCAATTTCTCAGTGAATCCGCCTATCATCTACTGGCAGACAATGAAAACACCATAAAGATATCACTCCCAGTCAGGAGGCCAGCTACCCCATGATACATTTTATTGAACTAATCACAGGCCTGTTCATTTTAAGATCTATAGTCAAGATATGGCCTTTTAGGGCATTATCCTGCAGTATCCCTTTAGGTCCATTGGATGTTGACACAGATTTTAATCCTATTCCTTAAAGGCTTAATTTGCCCTCCACCAAACTTTACCATTAGATGAAACAAACAATGACGGACAATAAGAGATCTACTGGTCCATCCAGCCTGTCCCATACACACAAGTGCCAGGCAATGACTATCTCCAACAAGCGAGAGTCTAACCACCGCCCTTTGACATTCAACGGCATTACCATCGCCGAATCCCCCACCATCAACATCCTGGGGGTCACCATTGACCAGAAACTTAACTGGACCAGCCACATAAATACTGTGGCAACAAGAGCAGGTCAGAGGCTGGGTATTCTGCGGCGAGTGTCTCACCTCCTGACTCCCCAAAGCCTTTCCACCATCTACAAGGCACAAGTAAGGAGTGTGTTGGAATACTGTCCACTTGCCTGGATGAGTGCAGCTCCAACAACACTCAAGAAACTCGACACCATCCAGGACAAAGCAGCCCACTTGATTGGCACCCCATCCACCACCTTAAACATTCACTCCCTCCACTACCGGCGTACCGTGGCTGCAGTGTGTACCATCTACAAGATGCACTGCAGCAACTCGCCAAGGCTTCTTCGGCAGCACCTCCCAAACCCACGACCCCTTCCACCTAGAAGGACAAGGGCAGCAGGTGCATGGGAACACCACCACCTCCAAGTTCCCCTCCAAGTCACACACCATCCTGACTTAGAAGTATATCGCCATTCCTTCATCGTCGCTGGGTCAAAATCCTGGAACTCCCTACCTAACAGCACTGTGGGAGTACCTTCACCACACGGACTGCAGCGGTTCAAGAAGGCAGCTCACCACCACCTTCTCAAGGGCAATTAGGGATGGGCAATAAATGCTGACCTTGCCAGCGACACCCACATCCCATAAACGAATAAAAAATGCCCTGGAACTCGCTGCCGACGGAAGTGGTGGAAGCAGAGACACTCAATGTTTTCAAGGGGAGACTGGATAGGCACTTGAGGGAAATAAACTTGCAGGGCTACGGAGATAGGGCGGAGGAATGGGACTGACTGGATTGCTCTGCAGAGAGCCGGCACGGACGCGATGGGCCGAATGGCCTCCTTCTGTGCCGTTATGACTTTATGACTATGAGCTGTTAAATTATCCAGCTCAACATTGTAACTCTGGGCCTTGCGCATGAATTCTGGCTGTTTATAGTGGAGGAGGTCTGAGGACATGTCTCCAGCCCATTTTCTAGATAGAAAAAGAAATATTGCGTGTGGCGCTGGGTGAAAATTCAGAAACAAGACTTGGGAAAGAGTGGCCTGGGGTAGAAGGCTCTCTCTATGGATCCACAATGCACTGTGTTATCTGCTACCCCCTCTCTTATCTTTGTAAAGAGTGCAGTTGTAGTTAACTTTCTTTCTTCCTTTGGTGAATTGGTGTTCATGAGGACATGTAAGTTGTGGAAAATGGAACTCTTATTTAATTACCATATGCCATCTGACACTCCCAAGGTCAGGTACAGTACAGACTGCCGCAGAGCAAAGTGCCCACTTCCCTGCCTCAACAATGTGGCTCAGCTCCAAACCTCTAAACAACACAATGTACTGCACCATTGTGGCAATTTCCATTTCCTGCACCTGCTATTCCTGTGGCCAGAGTGAGATTGCCAATTAGTGCTAGGTTGGGACCAGTTTTACTCTTTAGCCCATTCCCACTGGGTTCAGTACACTCTAGGCCCATCCCCACTGGGTTCAGTACACTCTAGGCCCATCCCCACTGGGTTCAGTACACTCTAGGCCCATCCTCACTGGGTTAAGTACACTCTAGGCCCATCCCCACTGGGTTAAGTACACTCTAGGCCTATCCCCACTGGGTTAAGTACACTCTAGGCCCATCCTTACTGGGTTAAGTGCACTCTAGGCCCATCCTCACTGGGTTAAGTACACTCTAGGCCCATCCTCACTGGGTTAAGTACACTCTAGGCCCATCTCCACTGGGTTAAGTACACTCTAGGCCCATCCCCACTGGGTTAAGTGCACTCTAGGCCCATCTCCACTGGGTTAAGTACACTCTAGGCCCATCCTCACTGTGTTAAGTACACTCTAGGCCCATCCTCACTGGGTTAAGTACACTCTAGGCCCATCCTCACTGGGTTAAGTACACTCTAGGCCCATCCTCACTGGGTTAAGTACACTCTAGGCCCATCCTCACTGTGTTAAGTGCACTCTAGGCCCATCCTCACTGGGTTAAGTACACTCTAGGCCCATCCTCACTGGGTTAAGTACACTCTAGGCCCATCCTCACTGGGTTAAGTACACTCTAGGCCCATCCTCACTGGGTTAAGTACACTCTAGGCCCATCCTCACTGTGTTAAGTGCACTCTAGGCCCATCCTCACTGGGTTAAGTACACTCTAGGCCCATTCCCACTGGGTTAAGTACACTCTAGGCCCATTCCCACTGGGTTAAGTACACTCTAGGCCCATCCTCACTGGGTTAAGTACACTCTAGGCCCATCCCCACTGGGTTAAGTACACTCTAGGCCCATTCCCACTGGGTTAAGTACACTCTAGGCCCATCCTCACTGTGTTAAGTGCACTCTAGGCCCATCCTCACTGTGTTAAGTGCACTCTAGGCCCATCCTCACTGGGTTAAGTACACTCTAGGCCCATTCCCACTGGGTTAAGTACACTCTAGGCCCATTCCCACTGGGTTAAGTGCACTCTAGGCCCATCCTCACTGGGTTAAGTGCACTCTAGGCCCATCCTCACTGGGTTAAGTACACTCTAGGCCCATCCTCACTGGGTTAAGTACACTCTAGGCCCATCCTCACTGGGTTAAGTACACTCTAGGCCCATTCCCACTGGGTTAAGTACACTCTAGGCCCATCCTCACTGGGTTAAGTACACTCTAGGCCCATCCTCACTGGGTTAAGTAAACTCTAGGCCCATCCTCACTGGGTTAAGTGCACTCTAGGCCCATCCTCACTGGGTTAAGTACACTCTAGGCCCATCCTCACTGGGTTAATTACACTCTAGGCCCATTCCCACTGGGTTAAGTACACTCTAGGCCCATCCTCACTGGGTTAAGTACACTCTAGGCCCATTCCCACTGGGTTAAGTGCACTCTAGGCCCATCTCCACTGGGTTAAGTAAACTCTAGGCCCATCCTCACTGGGTTAAGTAAACTCTAGGCCCATCCTCACTGGGTTACGTACACTCTAGGCCCATCCCCACTGGGTTAAGTACACTCTAGGCCCATCCCCACTGGGTTAAGACAGACCAAACTCATAAGACCCTTATAGCTGGACAGAGCTCAAACCCGTCTCCCAGGTGTAAATGGAGTGCGTATGAATTCACTGTTCTACTCAGTTCTCCCCATGCCACCTGCTTATGTATAAACAGTACATAACTAGCAGTCGTTGTACAGGTAAGGGTTGATTTGAATGTGAAGCATTTAGTCTGTTCTTAACAATCCAATGAACAGTCAGTCACTGACAAAGAAACGCATGACGGGTGTGACGCAGATTGTGACTTACGGTTGTAGAGAGTGATAATATGTAAACAGTTCAATAGCTGCCTCTTGTACTCGTGGATCCGCTTTACATGGACATCGAAGATGGAGGAAGGGTTTATTTTGATCTTGTACTCATTTTCCAAATAAGCGGCAAATTTCAGTTTGTTCTCCTGAAACAAAACAGTGTCATCCCAATATTAAGAGTGCGGAGAGGATTCATTAGTCTTCCGTTCAATTTTACATTTATTGCATGCTTTACGTTCGAAAAGAAGTACTTCTGAAGTGTCGTCACTGTTATAATGTAGGAAACGCAGCAGCATTTAGCGTCTCTTCAGAAAGATGGCACCACCAACAGTGCAATGCTCCATCGGTACTGCACTGGAGCGCCAGCCTGGATTACAGGCCTCAGGTCTCGGGAATGGGACTTAAACCCAAAACCTTCTGACTCGGAGGAGAGAGTGCTACCACTGAGCCAAGGCTGACACCCAAGGCCGCGTTAATGTTATCTTACAACACGCGCGGTCCTTAGTTTCACACAACGTAGGCTACAGAAACAGCGCTTATCGGAATTGTTTACTGTACCTGTTTGACGTTGGCCACATCTCTAATGAAAGCATCATTGTCGACATAGTCCATAAGTTTCTTCAGCTGCTGCAGGTCTGTGATAAAACCCTCTCCAATCCTCTACCGGGGGAAAAAAAATGAAAGCATTTGCACTGGCTGTGTATGAAGTGGGTTGAGCCAAAGGGCAAACCTCCTCACTTTATAATAACAAACAACTTGCATTTATAGAGCACCTTTAATGTAGGAAAACGTCCCAAGGCGCTCCGCTAAATACTCCCGTGGGATCTTTTACATCACGTGTGAGGGGGCAGACGGGGCCTCGATTTAACGTCTCATCCGAAAGACGGCACCTCCGACAGTGCAGCACTCCCTCAGGCACTGCACTGAGTGTCAGCCTGGTTATGGGCTCAAGTCTCTGGAGTGGGACTTGAACCCACGACCTTCTGACTCATGAGAGAAATTGCTGCCACTGAGCCGAGGCTGCCACCTAGATCAAAAGCTGAACTCAAAGGTAATAAAGCGTGTGTGTGAAGAGAGAGCAGATAGGAAAAGAGGAAGAAACATATGATGGGAAGAACAAGAGTTTTTTTTAACGTATTAATTAAAATTTAGCCTCTATAGTTTAAAGTAGGAAAGCTACTAATATCTCACTAATATTATCAGTGGATCTTTCAGTGTCATAGCGTGTGACTTGAAATCCTTGGGAGAGAAATAATTAAAGATAATTGGCAAAAGAACCAAAGGGGAGATGAGGAGAATTGGATGATCTGGAATGCACTGCCTGTAAAGGTGGTGGAAGCAGATTCAATAGTAACTTTCAGGGAGTTAAATATATATCTGAAAAGGAAACATTTGCAGGACTCCTCATCAACAACTTGCATTTATATAGCTCCTTTAACATAGTAAAACGTCCCAAGGCACTTCACAGGAGCGTTATCAGACAAATTTGACACCAAGCCACATAAGGAGATATCAGGAGAGGTGACTAAACATTTGGTCAAAGAAGTAGGTTTCAAGGAGCATCTTAAAGGAGAGAGAGGGTAGAGAGGTATAGGGATGGAATTCTCGAGCTTCGGGCCGAGATGGCTGAATGCATGGCTGCCTAAAATCACATGGCCAAGTCAAACAATCAACGGGTCTTTGCAAAATGACTCCGACATCTTCAAGCTCTGCAAATCTATAGTCGTTGAGAGAGGATCTGTGCAATAAATGAACGCAAGAGAGCAGAGAACGGCCATTGCTCCCAATGTACTCCCAGTTTCGGAGACAGAATCTAAGCCTCGATTGCAAACATATCCTGTACAGAAAATTAAGTTGGTAGAATCACTTAGAGGGGCTCAGAGGGTTAAATTATGAGTACAGGTTACATAAACTAGGCTTATATTCCCTAGGGTATAAGAGATTGAGGGTGATCTAATCAAGGTGTTTAAAATGTTAAAAGGATTTGATAGGGTAGATACAGAGAAACTATTTCCACTGGTGGGGGAATCCAGAACAAGGGGGGAGGGAGACAGTCTTAAATTTAGAGCTAGGCCAGTTCAGGAGCGAAATAAGGAAGTACCTTTTCAAATAAAGGGTAGTAGAAATCTGGAACTCACTCCCCCAAAAGGCTATGGATGCTGGGGGACGACTGGAGCTTTCAAGACTGAGATCGATAGATTGTTTTCATCTAAGGATATCAAGGGATTTGGAGCAAAGGCAGGTAAAATGGGGCTGAGGTGCAGATCAGCCATGACCTAATTGAATGGCAGAGTAGGCCCAAGGAGCTCAATGGCCATCTCCCGTTCCCAGAATATCCCTCTCCCCCTCCAATTCACTGCAACCATTGGATCGGACCCTGCAGTCACTGAAGGTTCTTTCAGAACAAGTCACCATTGATTGAGTTTCAATCTCTGCCAGTCAACAGAACTCGCTCACCTCAGCTATGGCATCTGCAAGGCCCGGGTTACACAGCAATAGCCAACGTCTTGGAGTGATTCCATTCGTCTTATTCTGGAACTTGTCTGGCTCAAGTTCGTAGAAATCCTTAAAACTGGAAATAAAAAAAAACTAAAATAAGGAGGTTTTATTTTCAGGTTTGGAGGCTACCTTGACTTTGTGGTGACAGATTGGGGGAGAGGAAGACATTATAAAAACAAAATGCTTAGAAATAATTTGCACTCGGTCGCACAGGTTGTTGCAATTATATAGCGTCTTTCATGACCTCAAACTGGTTCACACCCAATGAAGTTTTTTTGAAGTGTTGTACTTACTGTAGGGCTAAAAATGGTGGCAATAATTGGACAGTATTATTATATCTTTTGAAAACCTGTGTTCTATTTGAAGTATGATGTTTTAAACATAATTGGATGATTACTTCCTCCACAATCATGCACATGGAAAGAGGACAATATATAAATGGCAAAGGTCAATACCCAATTTGCATTACCAGATAACTTTCAAAACTTACAATATTAAATTTGTAATATTGAAAAAAATCAAGTCCCAAACAAATATATATACCGCATTTATGTAACATCCCCCCCCACCATTGTTTTTTAAATGGGCTATCACAGGTTGAATCTGAGCCATGCTCGTCACATCACAAATGGAATTCAATCCGGAGAAGTGTGAGGTAATGTATTTGGGGCGGGCTAACGAGGCAAGGGAATACACAATAAATAGTGGGACACTGAGAAGTGCAGAGGAACAGAGGGACCTTGGAGTGCATGTCCATAGATCCCTGAAGGGAACAGGACAGGTAGTTAAGGTGGTTAAGAATGCATACGGGATACTTGCCTTTATTAGCAGAGGCATAAAATATAAAAGCAGGGAAGTTATGCTAGAACTGTATAAAACACTAGTTAGGCCACAGCTAGAGTACTGTGTGCAGTTCTGGTCACCACATTACAGGAAGGATGTGATCATACTAGATTGGGTACAGAGGAGATTTATGAGAATGTTACCAGGACTGGATAGGCTGGGGTTGTTTTCTTTGGAACAGAGGAGGCTGAGGGGAGATTTAATTGAGGTGTATAAAATTATGAAGGCCTAGATAGAGTGGATAGGAAGAACCTATTTCCCTTAGCAGAAGGGTCAATTTCTATGGTTCTATTCTATGATTCTATTACCCATTCAACCGGTGACATCATCCCATGGAATAGTTCATTGAGAAAGAGGGTTGCAACTTAACATTGACAGTACAATGATTTCTAAAAACTGGATTTATATAAGGGCCACACTAGCCATAAGAATTCAAAAGCATCCCGTGAAGATTCAGAATTTTTATATTTTTGTGTTTAACAAGTGCAATGGCTTTATAAAGTAAATTTGTGAATGTTGCCTTGGAAACACAATAAAAAAGGTGAATTTTACTTTAATTTATGCCGTATACCTTTGACCTTGAGTTCACATATGCCCGGTGATTGAGACTGAAGTGCAATACCCTATAACTGCACTAAAAGTTTACTATTAAGTGAGACTTAAAACAAACATTATATATATACACACACACACATTCATATAATTATAATATATATATTCATACATGACGTGGTCAGAAGGACTATTTGCTTTGCCCTGGTACAAAAGGGCTTATTTTCTTTGTTCTCTCCCCCCCCCCCCGCCCCCCCCCCCCATACTGCAGGAAGATTTTTTACCAAGTCTCTTGTTTCTGGAGCTTTTTTTTTTCCATTCTCGGAATGTGGGCGTCGCTGGCAAGGCCAGCATTTATTGCCCACCCCTAGTTGCCCTTGAGAAGGTGGTGGTGAGCCTCCTTCTTGAACCGCTGCAGTCCGTGTGGTGAAGGTACTCCCACAGTGCTGTTAGGGAGGGAGTTCCAGGATTTTGACCCAGCGACGATGAAGGAACGGCGATATATTTCCAAGTCGGGGCAGTGTGTGACTTGGAGGGGAACTTGGAGGTGGTGGTGTTCCCATATGCCTGCTGCCCTTGTTCTTCTAGGTGGAAGAAGTCGTGGGTTTGGGAGGTGCTGCCGAAGAAGCCTTGGCGAGCTGCTGCCGTGTATCTTGTAGATGGTACACACTGCAGCCACGGTACGCCGGAGGTAGATGTTTAGGTCAGTGGATGAGGGCTCAATCAAGTGTATTCCGTCACACTCCTGACTTCTGCCTTGTAGGTGGTGGAGAGGCTTTGGGGTGTCAGAACCTAAGCCACTTGCCACAGAATCCCCAGCCTCTGACCTGCTCTAGTAGCCATGGAATTTATGTGGCTGGTCCAGTTGAGTCAGTGGCGGCCCCTTCTTCTCATGCCCTGCAGTCCCTCACCCATCTTTATTGAATCATAAAATTAGTAGCAGTTGGCACAATCACATCAACATCAGCCAGTGCTGCTCGGGTTATCAACAGGGTTAAGCATCCTATAAGATGCATCCCCCTCAGAAAAACATCCCTTTAACCTGACACACTGGCCGGAATTTTAATTTGGAGGTGTGTAGGGAGCCGGGGGGTGGGGGGGGGGGCTGGAAAGCGGTCAGGAAACCCGGGAGATGGAGAGGCTGGCTGGCTGCTGGGTGGGTAGGTCTGCAGCACTAGGCTGCAGAGAGGAAGGAGGGAGGCGGGGGGTCAGAGGCTGGATGAGGAGGGTGCTCGGGGGCGGGAGGTCGGAAGGGTCGGGGGGAAGTGTCTGATTATGGGGGGTTGGCGACGGAAGGACACTGGATCCAGCAGTAAGTGGAAAGGCACTGACCTCCTAGATCCAGCAGTCCTCGCCTCCCTTTAGCTGGCGGGTTCTCCGAGACCTGGGAAACCCAGCCAGCCAGAGTTAAATTTGAAATGGTGGATCACCAGGAGGCACTCTGACTCATCCAGCCTCTGACCCCCGCCTCCCTCCCTCCCTCCTCTCTGCAGCCTAGTGCTGCAGGCCTCATTATAATATTTAAATGCCTCCTGGGTTAAAACCAGAGGTGGGCGGGTTGGGGTCGACATTCAGTTTTTTTAACTCTTTAACTTCCCACCTAACCCCAACCCACCCTTTTTTGGGGTTAAAATTCCCCCCGCTGATTCACGTGCTCCACAGATCCTGCAGACGTGCCAATATGTAGATAGCGACTGACTGGCCAAATGTCCAGATCATCACTTTTTATTTATTTACGACACTGTCACTGAAGGTTAGCGGTTTGTTATGGATCGACAATCTGTGGCAAACCCCAGGATTTTTTTGGTACCTTTTTATGACGAGTGTGATTTTTGCCTCAAATAAATTGACTTTTTTTCTTAAAGGGTACTGCCAGTTTTGGACTCTCGGGGAATCAGGGGATATGGAGATCGGGCGGGACAGTGGAGTTGAGGTCAAAGATCAGCCATGATCTTATTGAATGGCGGAACAGGCTCGAGGGGCCGTATGGTCTACTCCTGCTCCTACTTCTTAGGTTCTTGCGTCAAATTGTGCTAAAAGTTGATTTTAGTAGTTGCATAAAACAATCCAAAAGTGATTATGTCCAAAAGTGATTATGTGCCTTTAAATCATTGCCTGATTGCAACAATTTAGCATGAATGAAGTAACCCTTCATACACAAGCAACATTATCAACGTTTGTGCTGTGTCTCCCTATTGAAAACACTCACTCAGTCATGGTGGAAAGTTTAAAACAAAAGTTAACAGAAGACTTTGGGGGGAAAAATTGGGTTGATTTGCGCCTCGTTAGCGGGGGGCGCTAACCCCCTCGCGCCCGGGTGAGGCGCCGCTAATGCCTCTAGGAAGTTCAGCGGGAGGTTAGCGGCGGCGGTAGCCAGTCGTGCCCCGCGGCGCTGCGCCTCCGGCAATGACATCATCGTCGTGCGCAGCACCCCGGCCGCAAACTTCCCTTGTGTCCCCTGACCTATCGCCGGATGATATGTCCAACAGGGTCAGGGGGCGTTGTTGCAGCAGCGGCAGCATTACTTAAAGGGCAGGTGTCGGGCGGCCATTTTTATTTTTGACTGCCAGCAGCTGCCCCCTTTCCCTTTTTTTTTTTCGGGGTGCTGGCCGCGATCGCTCAGCTCGAGGAGTGCCGGGCTGTTTACACGGCACCCCACTCCCCGGTGGTCCAGCAGGGCCCCGGTGCGCGCAGCATGAGGTCCCTCCCCTTTTAATCAGACACCACCTGGAGCGCTGCCTTCAGTTCTGGGCACCGCACCTCAGGAAGGATATATTGGCCTTGGAGGGGGTGCAGTGCAGATTCACCAGAATGATACCGGGGCTAAAAGGGTTAAATTGAGGACAGGTTGCACAGACTGGGCTTGTATTCCCTTGAGTATAGAAGATTAAGGGTTGATCTAATTGAGGTGTTTAAGATGATTAAAGGATTTGATAGGGTAGATAGCGAGAAACTATTTCCTCCGGTGGGAGAGTCCAGAACAAGGGGGCATAACCTTAAAATTAGAGCTAGGGCGTTCGGGTGTGATGTCAGGAAGCACTTCTTCACACAAAGGGTAGTGGAAATCTGGAACACTCTCCCCCAAAAAGATGTTGAGGCTGAGGGACAATTGAAAATTTCAAAACGGAGATTGATAGAGTTTTGTCAGGCAAGGGTATTAAATGGCTACAGAACCAAGGCAGGTAAATGGGGTTAAGATAGAGATCAGCCATGATCGAACCGAACGGCGGAACAGGCTCGAGGGGCTGAATGGCCTCCTCCTGTTCCTCACTGCTGAGATCTCCACGGTAGCGAAGCGAACAAAGAGTTTGTGGCCGGGCCTCTGCTGAACCTCATCAGCTAAAACACTGTCTGACTGGAATCCCTTTTACTAGCTGCACATTGCTAACAGAAACTCACTTAAAAGCTAAAGTTAACGTATTTAATGAAGTGAACGTTAACCCTTTCCTTACACTGTTGGCGGGGCACCACTTACACTGTGTTTTTCACTATTTCTGAGTGAATTCGTGCAACCCCGTTGACAGCGTGCGATCCGACCACGCTCAGGTGCGCCATGTTGATCCTCTTGGGATCTCCCTCCTCGATCAGTGACATGCGTCTCAGACGGTCCATATCGCCGGGATACTGGGCGGCAACGTTCTACAACAAAAAAAGTGGGCACTTGCGTCAGCCTGGACGGGTAAACGAGACACCGCGGCTCTTTTGGTACTTCTTCCTAACGGAGGAGCTGGATGGGCAGGGTAATGAGGGAGCAGCACAACCTCAGACTGTGAGCGGACAAGCATCGTGCTCAAGATTAAATCTTTGGTTATTATCTTCTCCTTTCTCTCCACAAACCTAAAAAAAAAAACAAATTGGCCCAAATCTGAAGAGGAGTCACTTTAGCAAGACAACCAGGACCCACGACAATGTGAACTGACGTTGATCTTATTAACAACTATAACATGGGCGCAAGCGTTGCTGGTTTGAACTATCTTTTAGCCAACCGGAAAAAGCTATAAACAGTTACATTTCCTACTGAACGTTTAAAGGGATAAACCATTCTTCAAACCCGCCACGTTTTGAACGGGGGGGGGGGGGGGTGTTCAAAATACAGCAGAGGTGGGAGCAAAGCCTTGGCGTTATCGATTTTCAGGAGGGAGGGGTCTGCTGTCCGATCTCGGTGCAGGTGCCCTGGGAGCAGAGAATCCACAGCCAGCACTGCTCTCACATATCCTGGGATAAATTTTCAACATCGCATGACCGGCAATCTAAAGCCAACTGTCATTCCACTGACACTGATGGAAAGAAAGACTTGCTTTTATACAACGGCTGTCCCAACCCAAGGATGTCCCAGAGCGCTTTACAGCCAATTAAGTACTTTTTGAAGTGTAGTCACTGTTGTAATGTAGGAAACGCGGCAGCCAATTTGCGCACAGCAAGCTCCCACAAACAGCAATGTGATAATGACCAGATCATCTGTTTGAGAGATATTGGTTGAGGGATAAATATTGGCCAGGACACTGGGGATAACGCCCCTGCTCTTTGAAATCGTGCAGTGGGATTTTTTTCCTCCACCTGAGAGGGCAGGCGGGGCCTCGGTTTAAAGTCTCATCCGAAAGACGGCACCTCCGACAGTGCAGCACTCCCTCAGTACAGCACTGGGAGTGTCAGCCTGGATTATGTGCTCAAGTCTCTGGAGTGGGGCTTGAACCCACGACCTTCTGACTCCCAAGAGAGTGCCACCCACCGAGCCAAGGCTGACACCTGCCCCTGAATTAAAAGCAGGCGGGTTCCGAAACAGGCGGGTGATCCACTCTGGCAGAATAACGGGACTGGAACCGAGATGAAAATTTACCCCCCTCCCTGTCTTATTTGTGAGTGATGTCCTGTTTCAAAAAGAGACCTTAAGGGTCACACTCACCTGAGCAATCAGGACAGCAGAGAAAACTGGAACTTTAAACACAGCGGTTAACTTCAAGTGGGAGCCTCACCACTAGGATTTATTTTAAAATCCAAGGAGAGAGAGAATTAGTACTAACATTAACCTTTTTGTTCACGATAGCAAAATACTGCGGATGCTGGAAAATTGAAACAACAACAGAAAACGCTGGAAAAACTCAGCAGGCCAGGCAACATCCGTGGAGAGAGAAACAGAGTTAACGTTTCAGGTCGAAACCCTTCGTCAGAACTCTTGTTCATTCTGGTCACCTCCGTTGATTTTTGGATGTTTGTTTAAACAGTGAGTGATGACATCATCGGAACATTAGCTTGAATGAGCTACTGAAGTTGCCCTTTGGGGTGCTGGATTGCTATTGGTGCAGATACACAGTCATTAACTTACAGCCAGTAAGCATTAACTACACGTGTTAAATCAGCTCCCTCACGCAGACGGGCATGGTAGCTTTGAAGCCTCAAGTGATGGCATCAGTACAGGCCGAGAATTGACAAAACACACAAGGAAGGACGTTTAAGGCTTGTTTTCTCTGGAGTACAGAATATTAAGGGGTGATCTAATTGAGGTGTTTAAAGTAGTTGAAAGGGTAGATCGAGAGAAACTATTTCCTCTGCTGGGAGAGTCCAGAACAAGGGGGCATAACCTTAAAATTAGAGCTAGGCCGTTCAGAGGTGACGTCAGGAAGCACTTCTTTACACAAAGGGTAGTGGAAATCTGGAACTCTCTCCCCCAAAAATAAAGAGAGTAGATAAATCAGGGAGTCAATAATCAGGTGAAGCCAAGCCTGGGTTTTCTAAGCCTGTAGACTGCAGAGGGAGTGGAAAACTGAGCGAGATAAAGAGCTCAGTGAGCGAAGCAAGGGAAAGTGGAGGAGAGCACGTGGACATTTTTTTAATATTTCTTACTTCCAAATGTTTCTGGTTGATTGCATAGATGAGCTGCAAGTGTCTCGGCAGAAGATGCTCGAACATCTGAACTGGCCAGCGTTCCAGAGCCTCGGGTAGCACAGTGTGGTTGGTATAAGCACAGGTCCGTATTGTTATATCCCAAGCCTTTCAAAAAGAAAAAAAAAAAATCAATCATACAGTACATGAGTAATTTGAGACATGACAGGTGGTGAGTGTAGCGGGCTTGGGAGGAACAGGTGACTTTGGACCCAAGGTTTCCAAAACTTTCCACCATGCCTGGGTCTGTTGTAGATTAAATGCAAGAGATTGATCGCTATGGTTAGTCAACACCACCATTAGCCTTGTACCATACTTTTGGCATTCGTCTGGTCATTCTGACTGAATGACTCCAGTCTTAAATAAGCCTTTTTTAAAACAAAAAGAAAAATCTAGCAGTATTGAACAAGGCTTCCACCATCTCCTAGCCGGTCGGTGACCACTGGCAGAAACAGTTGAGCACAGATGGACTGAATGGAGCCTTCACTTGTTGGTGCAAACACAGCATAAACTCATCTCTGCAGTTAAGCTGAAGTTGTAGAATTTCAGAATCTTTCACCTGGATGAAAAGGCCTGCCTGCTTTAAGCAGCCGGTTTTGGGCCAATAAAACACAACTGGTTCACTAATGTCCTTTAGGGTAGGAAACCCGCCATCCTTACCCGGTCTGGCCTATACGTGGCTCTAATCCCACACCAACGTGGTTGACTCTGAACTGCCCTCTGAGGTGGCCTAGCAAGCCACTCAGTTACATCAAACTGCTACCCAACATGGACTGCAGCGGTTCAAGGCGGCGGCCCACCACTACCTTCTCAAGTCAACTAGGGGGTGGACAATAAATGCCAGCCGTGCCAGTGACACTCGCATCCCAAAAATCAATAAAAAAAGAGAAACTATTGTAGATTAGGGACAGGCAACATTCAAACAGACTTCTCAACCCCAAAACTCTTCTGGATATAAACGGTTGCTGGATTGCTTTCCCTGTCAATTCAATTGAAGGGCCATTGTCTGAAAAAGGATGACGCAAACTGTGTCCGATGCATAACGTGACGCCGTGTTTCCTCACTGTGCTGTTGACCTTCTCTTCTCCCTTCCCAAACAAAAACAGATGTAACCGCCAGAAATGTATGTTAATGATGGCAGCGAGCTTTTAAATTTCAGATGAATTGAAGTCTTTAGTTTTTTTTTAAATGGTTGCTTTTAATTATGCCATCTCAGGATGTGGGCATCACTGGCAAGGCCGGCATTTATTGCCCATCCCATGTTGCCCTGATAAAGTTTTATACAACTGAAAGGCTTGCTAGGCCACTACAGAGGCCAGTTAAGGGTCAACCACATTGGCATGGGATTGGAGTCACATATAGGCCAGACCGGATAAGGATGGCAGGTTTCCTTCCCTAAAGAACCAGTTGGGTTTTACTGGCCCAAAGCCCGCTGCTTAAGACAGGTAGGTCTGTGATGCAAAGGCACAACTGAGAGGCAGCCTCTCTGCTGTGGACTCAGGCAAGTGGATAGGCATCTGCCAGAACAGACTGTGCACAGGATTCCCAGCAACAGGCTGGGTCACAGCCAGACCATGTCCAACAAGAAAACATTCACTCACGTTAACTAAAATTTTGCTTTTAAGATTCCAGTTCAGAACATTAATTAGAGCTCCTATAGGATGGATGGTCAGCATCTCAAATCTGAATTAAACCTGTGTCTTGTGAAATATAAAACAGGCCTGACCTCCTTACTTGTATTCTTCTATTCACCTGCACTGTTCAGCATCTGGCCTGCTCCGGCCTGGTCCAAGAACCTTCCCACGTTGGTGAAAGATGGATAGTCATTCACAGAATGAAGATAACCATCACCCCTGTCCTTGCTGACCTACATTGGCTCCTGGTCCGGCAAGGCCTCGATTTAAAAATTCTAATCCATATGTTCAAATCTTTCCACAGCCTTGCCCCTCCCCATCTCTGCAACCTCCTCCAGCCCTAGAACCCTCCGAGCTCTCAGCGATCCTCCAATTCTGGCCACTTGCGCATCCCCGATTTCCTTCGCTCCACCATTGTCGGCCGTGCCTTCAGCTGCCTAGGCCCTAATCTCTGGAATTCCCTCCCTAAACCTCTGCACCTCTCTACTTATCTTTCCTCCTTTAAGTCTCAATCCTTAAAACCTACCTCTTTCGGTCACCTGCTCTAATATCCCTTTATGTGGCTTGGTGTCAAATTTTGACTGATAACGCTTCTGTGAAGCACCGTTGGACATTTTACTACGTTAAAGGGGCTATATAAATGTACGTTGTTGTTGTTGTAGTAAAGTGCCCAGGATGGTGCTTTTTGTTGAAAATGATCAATGGAAATTACTTGTCAAACACGTACCTTGTCCCAATCCAGCTTCTCCACGTCCATCAGGATTCTCATCAGCTCAGGAATGGCCAAGGCAGGATGGGTGTCATTGAGCTGAATGGCAACCTGTGAACACAGGAACATCAGCTTTAATACCTTTTAATGTATCAATAAGATGTCTACCTACCCATCAGGTTCACTGAAGAGTGAAATGGGAAGTGTACAGAAACTCTGAGCAACCCCTCACACACAGTTTGTAAATGCAACTGGTGATTCCAAGTTTGCCTCCAGGTCTGCCCATTAATTGGACACCAGGATATAAATGTTCATTCTCTCTCTCTCGTAGGTTGGCAGCTTTACTTCCTCTACATTACAACAGTGACTCCACTTCAAAAAGTACTTCACTGGCTGTAAAGCGCTTTGAGACATCCAGTGGTCGTGAAAGGCGCTATAGAAATGCTAGGCTTTCTTTCTTTCTTGCATGCGAGTCATTTCGGCGTTACCCATGGCTCAGTGGTAACACTCTTGTCTTCCAGTCAGAAAGTTGTGGGTTCAAGCTCCGCTCCAGAGACTTGAGCACTAAATCTGTGCTGACACGCCCAGTGGAGTACGAAGGGAGTGCTGCACTGTCGGAAGTGCGGTCTTTCGGATGAGGCGGTTATCCTCTCAGGTGGATGGAAAAGATTCCATGGCACTATTTTGAAGAAGAGCAGGGAAGTTCTCCCTGGTGTCCTGGCCAATATTTATCACTCAACTAACATCACTAAAAAAAAACCAGATTATCTGGTCATTATCTCATTGCTGTTCGTGGGACCTTACTGTGCACAATTTGGCTGCCGTGTTTCCTACATTACAACAGTGACTACACTTCATAAGCACTTCATTTTAAAGCACTTTGGGGTATCCTGAGATCATGAGAGGTGCTATATAAATGCAGGTATTTTTCTTTCTTTCACTTTACTGCATGAGCGGTCTCTATCACGGATTGTGCCTTATTGCTGGGATTCGAACCTTCCCAGCCAACTGCGGGCAGACTTCTCACAACTCTCAGTAATTTAATCTGCCCTTCCTGCATGGCACAGAGCCATCAATCACATCAGCAACCAGAGTCCATCGATCGTGGCTTCAAAGCAATTGCTTATTTATGAGTTTGTTTGTCCTGCCGAGTCATCACTGCGCCAGTGCAGCTGTTTCTTGTATCAGTAATAAACCAGCGCCACTATCGGAGAGGGGAAAACGAGAGAGACAGACAGACCGGGGAGAGAGAGGGGGCCGGGCCGGGGAGAGAGAGGGGCCGGGCCGGGCGGAACGAGAACGACAGAGTGAAAGGAGAGAAAGAAAAGAAACAAAGACAGACATGTACATCAGGAATGTTCTATCAAACTCTCGAGTGGATTGGCAGGCCCAATATTCCTGTTAATACATTCCTGCATACCACGGGGGAGGGAAAGAACAAGGGAGGCAGAGAGAGCGAGAATGCAAGAGAGGCAGAGAAAGATCGAGAGAGAAAGATTGAGAGAGAACGAGAGAGGAAGAAAGAATGAGAGAGAGAGAAAGAGAGAAAGAAATAAGAGGAAAGGAAAGAGCAAAATGAAACAAAGATGGATGAGTGGGCTAAATGGAGGGAGGAGTATTAGTGGGGGCGGGGGAGAGTAGGATGGGGGCCTCCCATGGTTGTGTACAAGGATGTATCACTGTGTAATGACAGGTTCTGACACGTGTCTCTGGCTCCCGGCTCCAAAAGGTTTGGCACCTCTGCCCTAGACCAGGAGTTCTCATTTTTTGCTTCCGTGGCCCCCCCTCCCGTATTATAAAAATTACTTGCAATAGCTCTATTACACCTTACGTAAAGAAGTATTTATTAAGTCCTAAATTTACATAAGCAAAATACTGTGGATGCTGGAAATCTGAAATAAAGGCAGAAAATGCTGGAAATGCTCAGCAGGTCAGGCCTGCATCTGCGGAGAGAGAGAGAGAGAGAGTCAACGTTTCAGCTCTGATGAAAGGTCATTGACCTGAAACGTTGACTGTTTCTCTCTCCACAGATGCTGCCTGACCTGCTGAGTATTTCCAGCGTTTTCTGTTTTTATCCTAAATTTACATGATGTGCCCATTTGCTGCCCAAGGTCTGCTTCACCCCATCAGCCATTTGCTTAACAGGAAATGAACCAGGAGCAACAAGCGCAGTGCTCACTACAGGCTCATTTTGTGCACACTCGGTCGGACTGAACTAAAATTCCAGGTCCACGTCCTCCATTTCGGAAGCAGACCTTCCCTCTTACTTTGATACCAAACCCCAATACGGTGATGAAAGCCAGCGACTTGAATTAACAGCACCAGTAATGGTGGAGGCGGATGGCACATGAGAGAAATGGAGAAATAAACAGGGCATTGAGCGACTTTTCCCACCTTCCTCATCGCCATAAATCCTTTAGTGACAAAGGCAGCCCCCCCTCTTTCCTCCTCCCCAAACCTTTCACAAATAGCCGGCGGTATCTCAAAGGACACTAGGCCTATCCGTTCGTCAGAGAAGCACATGGCCATGAATATAAAGCTGCGAGTCTGAGGTACGAGGCAAATAACGTCTTCAGCTATTTTATTAACTCAGACTGAAGATATTGAAGGAGAGAGTCACACCGGATCCCGATTATTACGGCCTTTACCCTTAAAACATTTGAACACTTTGGGGGAAAAAAAAAAAAATCGCTTTAAATCTAATTGTTATAAAAAGGTAATATATGTCTTCAGTGTATGTAAAACAGTTAAAATCGCTGGGTTCAAATGACCAGTCAAAGTCAGTCAGTCATTCAGCAGCCTCTATCTTGTTTTTTGTGCCTTTTAACTCTCAGATTCTACCTGTAGAACGGGAGTCGTTACATGTCCCTGCGTCAATGAAGCAAAACAGCCCATCACTTGAGATTAAAAGCCCTCTGCTGGATAACATCATGGGTTTGCTTTTTGCATCGGGAATCACACGAATAATAAGTTGCAAACCAGCATTTTACTCTCATCAGAAGATATCCAGAAGTGTTTCTGAAACATTTCCCAAACCTGGACGAACGTTGAATCACCCGGGAGTGAAAATTCCACCAACTAATCCAACCAGAGAGCGTCAGTGAGCCGTGTGCAGGGGGCGGAGGGCGAGAGGGTGCGGAGTCACTGGGACAACAGTATCAACATTCACAACAGTCCAATCTTCTATCTCACTTTATATGTCTGGACCATTCATCTCCAAACAACTCTTTGCAATGTTGTCACACATTATCCTTTAACGCCCTTATATTTATTGATTTCCCCCTCCTCGGTGCTCAAACTTGTCTATTTGTAGCTACAGAAACGCCGATACGCTACACAAGCCAGGGGAGGCGATTCACCAGTGCAGGCTCGAGGCTGCTGTATCTGCAGATTGATGCAGCTCCATAAGAGATATAGGTAGTCTCCATTCAAATGATGCCAGTCTCTTTCTTTCCCTCCCCACCACCCCCGCTCCAAGGCCATGTGGCGCACGTACTCTCTCCACTGACGCCGCTCTTTTCAAACGACACATTACGGCTCCACACAAGGGGAAAGAAAAGTGTTGAAAGGAAGGCTTGCACTTCCTCGGCCCACGCAACGCTGACTGACTCGCAGATTTCCCCACCCCCAACTCAGGTTACAATTCCCTGGAAGAGAAGTTATAACTTCCACTATTTTATTTAATAATTGACATGAATCTGTCATTCATAAAAGAAAGACTTATGAAATAATACTGAGTGGCCTGCGGGTGGCGCTGTCCAGGGAGAGTATAAATACTCGGGCACGGGCCCAGCTTGCGCAGGACATTCTTAACAGAAACTAGTGAAGGACACAACTAGACCTCCATGTTGTAAAACAGTTGATTAAAGCTTTGTTTAACGCTTAGACCAAGTGCCTAGTAGTTTTCTTATGTCAATAATTAAAAGTGCCGAGTCGTTATGAACTTTGAAGCTATTAGCACTGGATCAAAAAAAAACTTAATTACATAAATACTCCTCTAAAAGTCATTCAAGGGACTTGTCAAATGGTGTCCAACAGTAAGAACCTGAATTGACTACTGATGTTGATGCCATATACATCATTAGTCTCCCCTGTATATTGATGGGACAAACCAACTGGTGGATCCCCTGAAATCTTCTCGTGGACCGGACCACCCGGTTGAGAACCCCTGCCCTAGACAATACCAATTCTGTCGGACTGTAGCAGAGCCTCACAGTAACTGATCATTGTTGGAGCAAATGACCAGTTATAGCCAAGATCTAATCAGAAACCAGCAAGTTCACTGCTTCTCAGATTCTCTCTTGTTGAAGATGGTCATTGCCTGGCACTTGTGTGGCGTGAATGTTACCTGCCACTTATCAGCCCAAGCCTGAATGTCGTCCAGGTCTTGGACTGCTTCATTAGCTGAGGAGTTGCGAATGGAACTGAACACTCTGCAATCATCAGCGAACATCCCCATTTCTGAACCTTATGTTGGAGGGAGGTCTTTGATGAAGCAGCTGAAGATGGTTGGGCCGAGGACACTGCCCTGAGGAACTCCTGCAGCGATGTCCTGGGGCTGTGATGATTGACCTTCAACCACCACAACCATCTTCCTTTGTGCTAGGTATGACTCCAGCCAGTGGAGCGTTTTCCCCGATTCCCATTGACTTCAGTTTTACTAGGGCTCCTTGATGCCACACTCGGTCAAATGCTGCTTTGCTGTTGCAGCCCCAAATCACTGCACTGCAGAGTGTATTCAATTACGCTCCAGCTAAGATCATTCCTGCTAATTCATAATCCTTGGGAAGCTTACCTTGTCTGGGAACGTTTCAAATGAGGTCCGGATTGGATCCCGACAGCCAAACTTTGAAGACTTGAAGCGACGGATGAGGTCCTGGAGTGAGGCGGCTACCACAAAGTATTCTTGCTTTAAACGGAGTTCTTTACCTTCAAAGAACTAAATGGTTTTATGGTAGTTAGTGTCATATCTTTCTGTCACAAAGAGAACGACAATCTTAAGACAGATGCACCCAAGCAACGATGTAGTCCCGCCATATTGCACAGGCCCATCAGTGGGGGAGCGGGGGGGATGCGGGCAGAGGGGGTGGGGGCAGAGGGGGTGGGGGCAGCCGGTCACCCTCACATATTACACAGTAACCGTTTCAGGCAGTAGAAGGCCTTTGTTCCATCTAGCCTGCCTATCCACGCTATTCCCTTGACGCATTTCTAATAACCCTGATTCCCATTTGTTGACAAGAATCCATCCAATTCCGTCTTGAAACCCATTAGGGTTTCTTGTTCCACCCCCCATGCCAGTAATCTGTGCCACATACCTCCCACCCTTTTGGTTAAAAAAAATTCCTCCTGCATTTCCTATTTTCTTTTGCTGTCCTTGATTTGTAAACATGACGCCCTGCGCTTAAATTCTGTACACGGCAGAAAAGCTTACTTGGATCCAAGTTATCCAAACCTTTCAAATTATTAAACACTTCTATTAGATCCTCTCCCAGCCTTTTCTTTTCAGGAGAAAAAGGTTGGGTTACACGCCTTTCTTCCCCCCCCCCCGCCCCCCGTCTCCAAATCCTGAAAATGCTTCATGGTCACTTTTACTGATGCTGTCTTTTAATTTCCAATTTTTAAAAACTGAATTCGAGCTCTCAAACTGCCATGGTTGGAGTTCTCTGGATTATTAGTCCAGGCCTCTGGGTTACTGGTCCAGTAATATAGTCACTACACTACCGTAACCATGATAACTGACCTTCAGCCTGCACCTATTCTGATGCCTTTCCAGCAAGTGCCCAAGGCCAGACTATCCAAGACAACCACCACAGATCAGCTACCGTGTTCCTGACACACACGGAGTGGCCATCATTAAGTGTCCCTTCAGTTCCTTAGAATTAAATAGAATTTAAGGCAAACAGGCCATACAGCCCAACTGGTCTATGCCGGTGTTTATTCTCCACACCAGCCTCCACCAACCGCTCTTCCTCTATCCCTAACAGCATATCCTTCTATTCCCTTCTCTCTCATGTGCTTAGCTAGCTTCCCCTTTAATGTATCTGTGCTGTTCGCCTCAACCACTCCCTGCGGTAGCGAGTTCCACTCTCTGGGTAAAGAAGTTTCTCCTGAATTCCCGATTGGATTTATTGGTGACTATCTTGTATTTGTGGCCGCTAGTTTTAGTCTCCTCCACAAGTGGAAACATCTTCTCCACGTCTGCCCTATCAAACCCCTTCATAATTTTAAAGAGCTCTATTAGGCCACCCCTCGACCTTCTCTTTTCTAGAGAAAATTTGAGGCACAGGAAACAAGCAAAAAAAACTTAACACTTCAAGGGGGGAAAAAAATTGCAGGGCTACGGTGAAAGAGCAGGGGAATGGGGCTAATTGGATCGCTCTTTGAAAGAGCCGGCACAGGCACGATGGGCCGAATGGCCTCGCTCTGTGCTGTAACATTCTTTGATTCTACGAGTTACTGCACTCAGAGTACAAGCTGTCAAATTTCTTTCAGCAGCCATGGTTACCCCTCCCTCCCTCGCAACCTCTGACCTCAGCATTAAGCAAGGGTGCAGGAGCTTCGCCTTGTACTAAAACATTTCCTGCAGCGACAGAGGTAGTCTTTCCGGGGATCTGGCACCATCTTGGGGAGGGAATTAGGACAACGGATCGCTGGGAGATTGGTCGGTGTTTGTGGAGGGTCTCGGAGCGTGGGGAGGAGGGGGGGGGTGAATCTCTCTCAGAAAAGTCTGGAAGGAAGCGCCTGGTTGAAAGCAGCAGTTTAGTAGATGGCACACTTACATTGTCATTGGGGTACAGTACTCTGGATATATTCTCAGCCAGGTTTCGATCCAACACAGCCTGGATATAGTCACCAACGTTAACTATTAAAACAAAAACACACAATTTTCTCCGTTTAAGATCACCAGAAATTGATCATAATTTTAACGCAAGAAAAGCAAAACTCTCGTCAGTGCTGTGACCTGCCCCTGTCTTCCACCTGTGTCAGTCTTGGCTCAGTTGGTAGCACTCTCGCCTCTGAGTCAGAAGGTTGTGGGTTCAAGTCCCCTACCAGAGACTTGAGCACATAATCGAAGCTGACACTCCAGCACAGTACTGAGGGAGTGCTGCACTGTCGGAGGTGCTGTCTTTCGGATGGGAGGTTAAACCCCGGCACTATTCAAAGTCTTTCTTGCTTTTTACCTTTCATCCAGTTATGGTGCCCAACAAAACATCCCTTCTTTTGCCAGTTGTAATTATCGTAACTAAAATAATTTTGGGTAATTCCTAATGAGATACAATTCGACATCATCAAACTGCCAATGAGAGAGAAAAGAACTTGCATTTACATAGCGCCTTTCACAACCTCAGGACATCCCAAAGTGCTTTACAACCAATTTACTTTTGAAGTGTAGTCACTGTTGTAATGTAGGAAATGCGGCAGCCAATTTGCGCACAGCAAGCTCCCACAAACAGCAATGTGATAATGACCAGATAATCTTGGTGATTATAGTGATGTTGGTTGAGGGATAAATATTGGCCAGTACACTGGGGAGAACTCCCCTGCTCTTAGAAATAGTGCCATGGGATCTTTTACATCCACCTGAGAGGGCAGATGGGGCCTCGGTTTAATTTTTTATTACTCATTCTCGGGACGGGGGAGTCGCTGGCAAGGCCGGCATTTATTGCCCATCCCTCGTGCCCTGAGTAGGTGGTGGTGGGCCTTCTCCTTGAACCACTGGTCGTGGTTTTGATACAACTGAGTGGCTTGCTGGGCCACTTCAGAGGGCAGTTAAGAGTCAACCATGTTGATGTGGAACTGGAGTCACAAATATCGGCCAGATCAGGCAAGAACGGCAGGTTTCCTTCCCGAAGGACATTCGTGAACCAGTTAGACTTTTATGACTATTCTACAGACTCTGACACTTTTACTGGTACCAGCTTTCTTAAAAATGAATTCAATTTCTCAAACTGGATTAGTCCAGACCTCTGAATTACTAGTCCAGTAACATAACCACTACACTACCATAGCCAACTGGGGTGACATACAACGTGAGCGGGCTGCTAGCCCTATCTTCACTGCTGCTTAACTTCATACACTATTATAGTTAGACCTCAATTAATATATTGCGGCCCATCATATAACAAGGTCGTAAATGCCCGCTCTCTCTCTCACCTGCCCTTTCTAGTGCAGTGGAGCCCTTTTATAGCATGTAACTAAAGGGCTACAGCCTGGGGAGGACGTGGAGCCTGGTTAGAGGAGAGCACGAGTCTCCGAGATAGAGCGACAACACCACAGCCTCGATTCTCCAATCCGCACTCCTTGTTTACTGAGATTCTGGGAGTTTCAGGAGCTCTTGTACAAGTGAGCAATGCAGCCCGAGGCCTATTTTACTGAAGGGTTGACTGGGATGGTCATTTTTCAGATTCTCCAAGAGCAGGATCTATATATTATTCCCCAACAACTAGATAAATCAGCACTCTTTTATATAAATAAAAAAAGAGAGAGACAACTCATGGTTACAGGAGTGGTCTTTGGGACTGAGCACGTGAAAAATATGAGCGAAACCTAAAAAACGTAACAGCAACTTACTCTTTGCCTGACTTTACAAGGTCCCAGTTTCATTAATTTCTGAAGTGCGGAGCACTAGAAACCAGTGGAACCGATCGGAAGCAGAACTGGCTCGAGACACGAGCAAAACTTACAGCCCTCTCGTGCAAACTGATCTGTTGTCGCAAAATTCCCCCCCCCCCGCTTGCAGAGCTGTAGCCAATGGAAGCGGGTGTGTAACATAAAACGGGACAACATCAGCCGTGCAATGCACCTACGTACACGAGGTGCTATTGTATCGTGCAAGGGCCGTGCTGGTGCACGGGTGCTCGTACAGCTACAGATCAAATGTAAAACTGCCTCGGGAAAGATGTGGGAAGATTTATTCTCACTTTTACATTTGGTATGCAGCCAAAACCAGTTCTCAAGGGACTCAGTGGCACAATACAATAAAACAATGCTACGCACCCCACCCAGACCTCGGCTTTATTTCACACTTCTTACGGTCCCTTGGTGCCTGCCTTGGCTCAGTGGTAGCGCTCTCGTCTCTGAGTCAGAAGGTCGTGGCTGCATAGTCCCATCCCAGAGACTTGAGCACAAAATTCAGGCCCGACACTCCCAGTGTAGTATCGAGGGAGCGTTGCCCTGCCGGAGGGGCTGTTTTTCGGATGAGACGCTAAATCAAGGCTCCGTCTGCCCTCTCAGGTGGACGTAAAAGATCCCACGGCACTATCCCCGGTGTCCTGGCCAATATTTACCCCTCGAACAACAGCACTAAAGAGATTATCTAGTCATTGTCACATTGCTGTTGGTGGGAGCTGGCTGTGCGCTATTTAGCTGCTGCGTTTCCCTACATTACAAGTGACTACGCTTCAAAAGTACTTCATTGGCTGTAAAGCACTTTGGGTCATCATGCGGTTGTGAAAGGCGCTATAAAAATGCAAGTCCTTTCGTCCTTTTTTGTGGGAGTAGAGACCCTTTGTTCTGATGGGGTCGCATCCAAGATATTTTATTTTCAAAAGCGCCAGTCTGAGGAATCTTTAATTTGTTCACATTTGCCTCTATATTATTATATTCAAATTGTGAAGAATAGATTTGGCAAGAAACCGTTCATAGCACAGCGCCAAAAGTTGTCAAGCTTATTATTTACTCAATGGAGCCTCTCAGCACTCCAGGGAACATACCACTTGCCCAAACTCACAGCACCTTATTAAGGAGAAGAATGGTTAAGCTTTTAGCCACCTCACTTCCTGTAGTGGAAAACCGCAGCATTTCATTTTGCTATCACAGAGGGATTAATAAAGACTGGAAAAAGTCTACCTATTGTAGACAGACCTACTCGGTCACCTCACTGCAAATTATGCTTTAAAATCAGTACTACCAGAACAAGAACTTGCATTTATATAGCGCCTTTAACCTAGAAAAATGCCCTAAGTCGCTTCACAGAGCGTAAATCAGACAACAATTGACAATGAGCCAAAGAAGGAGATATTAGGAGGGGAAGGAGTGTTGGGGGTGATAGAGGAGTGGACTAGGGTGTCGCAGAGGGAGCGGTCCCTTCGGAATGCTGAAAGGGGAGGGGGGAGGGGAAGATGTGTTTGGTGGTGGGATCATGCTGGAGGTGGCGGAAATGGCGGTGGATGATCCGTTGAATGTGGAGGCTGGTGGGGTGAAAGGTGAGGACAAGGTGAACCCTATCGTGGTTCTGGGAGGGAGGGGAAATGGCGAGGGCAGAAGTGCGGGAAATGGAATGGACATAGTCGAGGGCTGTGTCAACCAGGGGAATCCTCAGTTGAGGAAAAAGGAAGACGTCGGAAGCAGCCGGAAGCACTGGTATGGAAGGTGGCATCGTCAGAGCAGATGTGGCAGAGACGGAGAAACTGGGAGATGGAATGGAGTCCTTAGTGTCCCCGATGCAAAGCTTCAGTCTGCCACGGGAGTGCGAGTGAGGCCCAAGGGGGTTATTAGACAGTCAAAGAAAGGCAAGTCAGTCAGTACCTCAGCAACCCGAGTGCTTGCCAGCACGCAATCCTGGCCAGTAACAAGCATAGTGTTAAGTTAAAGAAACATTATTTTACTAATCTGCAGGGCTATTGGCCACACTGGTAAGTCCCCTGGAAGTCCTTTGGCGAGGCCAGAAATTGTATCAGGTCGTGGATCCAACAGGTCTCAGCTTTTGTTGGTCGTTTCTGTGGGGACTTGTTTGAGACAGAACTTCCAGCTGCCCCAAAAGTGGCCCCTGATGTCAGGAATTTCCTCATTCTCAGCCTGGTTTATGCAAAGCAGCCAGTATGCCTGCATTAACCAGACAAACAAGCCATTATAGTCAGAGGGTCCAGGCATGGGCGTTAGCCAAAAATGCAAGCATTGCCAGCAAATCAGTCCTCCCTTTACAAGGGACCCGATTGGCCTTTTAAAAAGACTGTTGTGCCAGTGATGTCAATGATTCCGCAGTACTTACCCCAAATATAACAGCTACCCTTTGTTTAAGGTTCCAATGCTTTTGAATCAACTGTTTGATTTGACACCAGTTTTTGGGCCATTCACTTTGGTCCCCAATTTTAACGTGCAAAGGCTTTGCTTAAGAACAGAAGAACATATGAATTAGGAGCAGGAGTAGGCCATACGACCCCTCGAGCCTGCTCCGCCATTCAATAAGATCATGGCTGATCTTCGACCTGAACTCCACTTTCCCGCCTGATCCCCATATCCCTCGATTCCCCTAGAGTCCAAAATCTATCTATCTCAGCCTTGAATATACTCAACGACTGGGCATCCACAGCCCTCTGGGGTAGAGAATTCCAACGATTCACAACCCTCTGAGTGAAGAAATTTCTCCTCTCAGTACTAAATGGCCGACCCCTTATTCTGAGATTATGCCCCCTAGTTCTAGACTCTCCAGCCAGGGGAAACAATCTCTCAGCATTAACCCTGTCAATTCCCTTCAGAATCTTGTATGTTTCAATGAGATCACCTCTCATTCTTCTAAACTCCAGAGAGTACAGGCCCAATCTACTCAATCTCTCATCATAGGACAGCCCTTACCCCCCAGGGATCAATCTAGTGAACCTTTGTTGCACCGCCTCCAAGGCAAGTATATCCTTCCTGAGAAAAGGAGACCAAAACTGTGCACAGTGCTCCTGGTGTGGTCTCACCAAAGCCCTGTACAATCGTAGTAAGACTTCCTTACTCTTAAGAGCCAGGATTAATATTGTGGAGAATGTTTGAGAGCAAAACATTAGAAGCGAAATTCATGAATTAACATCTTTGTCACCAAACTAGTAAACATTTTCAAGTCAGTCTGATTGGTTCTTCTGTCCAGGAAGATGGATGAATGTTTATTTCTGTTAAATCATAGCTTTTCCTGCTTTTTGTTTTTAATTCGGTGACACAGTTTGTGTTTTTCTACACTTGTGAACAAGTGCTTTGTGAATAAGTGCTCATTTCTGACATGTTACACGGCGGGGGGGTGTGCTGGTTCAAGAAGACAACGTTTATTAATGGACGTGATTGAAGTTGAGAATACCCGTTTGCGTTCAATTCTTTTTAATACTGTGAACTAAAGCACTTTATATTTGTTGGTTGTCTGGTTGCATTGTGATTAATATTCTAATGACTTATGTAGACGTACAGCACGTCAGCGCCATAGGAAAGCCACTGCTCCTGCTGCTTGAGGGATGGGCCAATACGTTGAAAACTTTAAAATTAATACAAATTGCACGAATAGATATGCCTCTTTCAGCTCACCTTGGGCTTTTGGATTGTTTGTCGATGCATAACCATGTGACGGAGTGACATTTCTGAAGTGTTAGTGCATTATTATGCAGTTCTTTTATATCCCAGTCATTTCTGACAAGTAATTCTTTTTTAAAAAGAGAGTTTGTACATGTTTGTAAAAGCTTTTAATTAATTCTACCATAAACAAGCTTGCAGAATGGGCATGTAAATGACAAATGAATTTCAATATAGATAAGTGTGAGGTGATGCATTTTGGTAGGAAGAATAAGGAGGCGACCTACTCCTTGGAAAATAAGAGTGTAACTGGAGTAGAGGTGCAAAGGGATCGAGGGGGATAGATTCACAAATCAGTAAAAGTAGCAACGCAGGTTAAAAAAGCCATAAAAGTGCAAATAAAGCACTGGGGCTCATTTCTAGAGGAATGGAATTCAAAAGCAGAGAAGTTATGTTAAACTTGTATAGACCCTTGTCTGATTGTCTCATGATTTTAGACGGTGGGGTGGCAATATGGCATTACTGTATATATGCTTTTAAGTGGCTGCTGTTGCTGCCGTTGTTGTAAAAGTCATTGTAGTAGTAAAATTTGCCCACGGACAAAAAAGGTCGCGCTCAAAGGAGCTCGTGGCCCGCTCAGTACAAAAAAATATTCGAGGGAACATTGGTTGTAGGGCTGGAGGAGGTCACAGTGATATGGAAGAGCAAGGACATGGAGGGATTTTAACACAAGGATGATAATTTTGAAAATCAAGGCGTGGACGTAAAAGATCCCATGGCACTATTTGAAGAGAGCAGGGGAGGGCTCGTGTTTTCCTGGCCAACATTTACCCCTCAACCAGCACCTAAACCAGATTATCTGGTCATTTGTCAGGAGGCCACTGGAAACGCCTTCAAGGTGAGACTATTAGTGCAACAGCAGGAAATCTATATTAAATGAACTATAGCATCCTTGGGTTGCCAACCCTCGTCTCCAAGAATTCAAGATTAATCTCCTGGATACAACTGAGAGCAACCCAGGAGAAAATGAGCGTTATATTTCAATTTCTTGACACTTTCATTTATTAGTTATAAAAATATTGGAGATGGGGGAAAAAAAAGGCCATTTGACAGAGTCAAGAATCATCCAATCGGATAACGAAGAGTCTGCTCACATTCCAATTGGAATGGTAAGGCGGGTGCCTCAAGAATGGCGTGTCAAGCGACCAATGGCGGGAGCGTGGGGGCGGAGCGGTTGGAGGTCATGTGATGACATCGCCTGGAATGTGCTCAACCAGAGTTGCCAACCCTACGGCATCCTGTAGTGCCCAGCGTGGAGAACTTCCAAGGCTTCATGACCAAATTTGATTGATTGTTGCCCTAACCTCCACGTTTGCCTCATTTTAGCGATAACGAAGAGAGCGTCAGCCAGCACACGGCCTGCAATAGAATGTGCTTGGACACAAACCAGAATTGAGTAACAGGAATGGAATCTGCTCTCGCTGTTTGTTTAAGCAGCATTGCTGGCCCTAGGCCAACACCCATCAACGTTGGGTTTGTTTAGCAGAGTGCAATCTGCTCTTGAGGCTGCAACCGTCATGGTCTTAACTCTCCAAACAATTCTGTGGATAGAGTCTGCAGATTTTGGCGAAGGACTGCAGCCAGTGACTGGGGAAGGCTTTTCGGAAGCTGGGGATGCTAGTCAGACCAGTTTCAACCTGGTGGACGGCCTTCATCATTCGCAAAACACAAGGCTTGGGATTGTCATGGGCCTCAGTCAGCAGTTTGCCTGTGTTAGTGGCGACCTCAAGCACCAGTCGCTGTTGGCAGCGGACACTCCAGTGCAGTACTGAGGGAGTGCTACACTGTCAGAGGTACGTCTTTCGGATGAGACGTAAACAGTCTGCCCTCTCAGGTGGATGGAAAAGATCCCATGCCACTATTTTTGAAGAACAGCAGGGGAGTTCTCCCCGGTGTCCTGGTGAATATTTATCCGTCAACCAACACCTAAAGCAGATGATCTGGTCATTTATTTCATTGCTGTTTATGGGACCTTTCTGTGCGCAAATTGGCTGAAGTGACCATACTTCATTGGCTGTAAAGCACTTTGGGAACTCCGGAGGTCGTGAAAGGCGCTATAAAAATGCAAGTTTTTGTTTTAAACCAATCTGATTCCACATGTTGGCTAAAGATTGGTCCCTTCTGGTTTAGATTTCCCCCTCACTATATTTAGGGCGACATCATCAAAATCTAACCCAGTAGTTCTACGCAAGTACAAGCCACCATTTGCTCATATTCTTAGAAAGTTTTATGGTGTGGGATTTCGAGTGTGCATGCAATCCTTGGACTGAAAATAACGAAGTTAAGACTGGCGACAGGGATAGTCTCACAAGTGTGCTTCATTGATGTTGGACAGGACATGACACTATTCGAAGAAGAGCAGGGGCCTCCTGGCTAGCCCTCAACCAACATCACTAAACAGATGATCTGGTCATCATCACACTGCTGTTTGTGGGATCTTGCTGTGTGCAAATTGGCTGTATGGTTTCCTACATTACAACAGAGACCACACTTCAAAAGTACCTCATTGGCTATGAAGCACTTTGGGTCATCCCGAGGTTGTGAAAGACGCGATATAATGGATGAGTGCAGCTCCAACAACACAAGAAGCTCGACACCATCCAGGACAAAGCAGCCCGCTTGATTGGCAGCCCATCCACCACCTTAAACATTCACTCCCTCCACCACCGGCGTACCGTGGCTGCAGTGTGTACCATCTACAAGATGCACTGCAGCAACTCGCCAAGGCTTCTTCGGCAGCACCTCCCAAACCCGCGACCTCTTCCACCTAGAAGGACAAGGGCAGCAGGCGCATGGGAACACCACCATCTCCAAGTTCCCCTCCAAGCCACACACCATCCTGACTCCGAAGTATATCGCCGTTCCTTCATCGTCGCTGGGTAAAAATCCTGGAACTCCCTCCCAAACAGCACTGTGGGAGTACCTTCACCACACGGACTGCAGCGGTTCAAGAAGGCGGCTCACCACCACCTTCTCAAGGGCAATTAGGGATGGGCAATAAATGCTGGCCTTGCCAGCGACACCCACATCCCATAAACAAATTTAAAAAAATATATAAATGCACGTTCTTTCTTTCAGACTTGGCTCATCAATGCTGGAGCATCCTCATCTTGCACAGACTGTTGACCTCAGCCACTTGGAGCTGGGCTATAAAACACGCAGAGCACACAAACAATTACAAACCCAAGCGGATAGCACTGCAGGGCAACTAGGGTCACCAACCCTCCAGGATTGTCCTGGTGTCTCCAGGAACTAAAGATTAATCTCCTGGACACCAGCTGTGAGCAAACCCATGAGAAACATCATAGGGGCAATAAAGAAAATACTGGTTTTATTCGAAAAGCACTTTTGCTTATTAATTATAAAAAATACTGGAGATGGGGGAAAATAGCTATTTGATTAACTGGGGCGGGGGCGGTTGGAAGTCATGTGATGAAACCTCCAGGAACACGTCCAAGCAGAGTTGGCGACCCATAAGCAACGCAAGGCGCTGACGTCACTGCTTCAACAAACCAGAAATGTTTTCAACGATGAAACACATTAATTCACACGCCTGGCTTCACCTGCACTCCGCTGGCACTTGGGGGTGGCGTGCAGGGACGACAAACCAGGTTTTCAAGTAATACCCCAATCTGCCAATGAGCCACAGGGACTGCAGTCGGCTATCCAGTTTGAATAAACCAGTCACAAGGGTGAAGGAGTCACATGTTGCCCAATGGAATTTTGCAGTCACCTGGAGAAATGTTCTGGGCATCACCGACAACCTGGAAATTGAGAGATTGGAAGCTCTCCATGGACACAATGGAGCTCGCTGAGAATGTGCATCGTCTTCTCTTCCGTGCCTAGTGCCACGGGTCAACCCATTTCTTCCCCTGCTCTACATCCAGCAGATGGGTGGTTTCCGTAACAAAGCTCCTTTCTGTGTGGACAGGTCACTAGCCTGACTTACAGTTCCCTACCAGGAGAGCCGGCTAGGTTTGGGGGGGGGTCACCACTCCACTCCCATTGGACACTGGATGTCAACCCAGTATTCAGAGGCCAGAGCTCTGGTTCTGCTATCTGAGGCACTCACTGTGTTGGGAGGGAGAGAGGTTGCTAAAGCCTGTTTGAACTATCTGAGGCACTCATTGTGTAAGTTCCTGCTGGGAATGCGTGCAGAAGAGTTTTGGTGCCTAGCTAACTGTTTCTCAGCACTTCTTTTAAAAATAAATCTGAAACTTGCTCGCTGGATGGGACTGGGCTGTTCTCACCTATGCAAATATACAAGGTTCCTTGAACAGTACTTGTGTAGCTATAAATTTTTATTCAGGCGAAGAAACAGTCACTTTTATACCAACTCGCAATCGGTGGGAGACTCCATGCCATGCCCAAATCTACAGCCAGCATTTGCCATATTGCCTTCCCTGTTTGACCCCAACCTCCTTTTACAATGTGCCTCAGATAGTTCAAAGTATTTAGCAACCCTCCCCCTCCCAACATAGAAACATAGAATCTAGGAGCAGGAGTAGGCCATTCGGCCCATCGAGCCTGCTCCACCATTCAATACGATCATGGCTGATCATCCAAATCCAGTACCCTGTCCCTGCTTTAATCCCCACAGTACACATATCCCACCCTACCTCCGTAACCCCACGTATTTAATTCCCCCTAACATATCCCATCCTATCCCCATAACCCCACATATTTAATCCCCCCCTAACACTAAGGGTCAATTTATCATAGCCAAATCAACCTAACCCGCACATCTTTGGACTGTGGGAGGAAGCCGGAGCACCCGGAGGAAACCCACGCAGACACGGGGAGAATGTGCAAACTCCACACAGACAGTCACCCGAGGTCAGATTCGAACCCGGGTCCCTGGCGCTGTGAGGCACCAGTGCTAACCACTATGCCACCGTGTTGCCTCAGATAGCTCAAACAGGCTTGAGCAACCTCTCTTCAATCTCTCTTCCTCCTTACACAGTGAGTGTCTCAGATAGCACAAACCGGCTTTAGCAACCCTCCCCCTCCCAACACAGTGAGTGCCTCAGATAGCTCAAACAGGCTTGAGCAACCTCTCTTCCCCCCTCACACACAATGCCTCCGATAGTTCCAACACTCTATAGTGACCCTCCCCTCCTTAAACAAAATGCCTCAGATAGTTCCGTCTGTAGCGACCCCCCTCCTTACACACACCTTCAATTCATCCTCAGACACTATAGTAGAAGTAGGTAGGGTCGCTAACGCTGGTTGGACAGATTTGTGGAGGCTTCATCACATGACCCCCAACCCCACCCCTACACTGCTGCCATTGGTCGCCCAAAATAACTGCAAGGCGAACAGACTCTCCGTTACCTGATTGGATGATTCTTACTGTCAGTCAGCCAGCCTTTCCACCCTCCCGGCCCCCATCTCTAATATTTTCATAACTTGATGAGCAAAAATATTCAAAGAAAATGAAAAGCAAAAACACAAATTGTTTTCCTGGGTTGCTTGTAGCAGTGTCTGGGAGAATCAAGGAGAATCCTGGAGGGTTGGCAAAGCTAGCGGTAGACACTGTAGCAGCAGTTTGTGACAAGGCATGAATCACACACAGGAGCATCTTCGAGCCTGCATTGTTGAGATGCACGGAGTGCTAAACTCCAGAAATGGCTACAATTAAAGTACACTCAAAGTAACACCAGGCAATGGGGGTGGGGGGGGTGCGATGAGTAAAACCCAACTGAACGAGATCTCTCCCCATATAACTGGCTTCAGTGGTGCTTTAGGTTGAAGGGCAGTCTTCCATTCTTCTCCTCCTTGACAGTAGTGAGCCTCTGGAATGCTTTACAGCCGGTGCTGACTCTGCATCGCCTTCAAGTGGGAGTTGGACCAGTTCCTGACTGGGGCAGAGATCGCATCATATCAAAGGCAAGTGGCTGCATAGACAACACTTGGTCCATGTGATCTCCTGGACTGGTTTTGATCGCCTGAGGGGGGTTGGAGAGGAATTTTCCATGTTTTTTCCCCCCCTTATTAGCCTGTTTTTTTTTGCCTCTCCCAGGAGATTACATAGCTGTGGGATGATGGATAGTAAGTGTCTCGCCACAATGCTTCAGCCCGCATGGTGTGGGGGGGCAGGGTTGGTAGATCAGCTGGTCTTTTCCAGACCATCAATTTTGTACGTTCGTAATCCTTGCTGTAACATGCAAACTGCAGGCAGTAGCCTGAAAGTGACTATCCATCAGCTGACTGGGCTACAAAATTACCGCCAGAGTGGTCTTAAACGGAGTGTTTCTAAACAGAGTGTTAAAGTTGGGAATTTGGAGAGAGTGGGAATGCAGAGCAGAGGGGGAAGAAGGTGATGCTTTTTGCCTTTAATACCTGTAGTGCTTTGTGTTACAGCTAAATATTTAATTTCATCTACCTATAACTTAAACTAGATCAAGTAATGAGTTAAAAAACTAAACTATAAGCGAAGTTAATTAAATACATGCACTCTAATTAATTAAATTAAATAAATCAAGGTCATATAGGGATGGCAGTGCAGGTGGCGTGCCGCAACTGCAACATGTGGGAGTTTGTGGAGAGCATTGTGATCCCGGACAACCACGTCAGCAGTAAGTGTCTGCATCTCGAGGAACTTCAGCTCAGAGCTGTTGAGCTGGAGTCCGATGTGCAGACATTGCAAGGCATCAGGGATGGGGAGAGTTACCTGGACACTTTGATCCAGGAGGCAGTCATACCCCTTAGGTTAGGTAGTGGTCAGGGACAGTAGGGTGTGACTGCGACTCAGGCAGGTAAGGGAACCCCAGATGCAGTGCTGGAGGAGCCTCAGCCTTTGCCCTTGTCCAACAGGTATGAGGTTCTTGCTGCCTGTTTGGATGAGGGCAGAGTCTGCAGGGTGGATGAGCAAACTGACCACAGCACCGTGATACAGGAGGCTATTCAAGTTGGGGGGGGGGGGCGTGAAAAGGAATGTAGTTGTGGTAGGGGACAGTATAGTCAGGGGGATAGATACTACTCTCTGCAGCCACGACCAGGAGTTCTGAAGGTTGTGTTGCCTACCCGGTGCCAGGGTTAAAGACAGCTCCTCGCGGCTGGAGAAGAACTTGGAGTGGGAGGGGGAGGATCCAGTTGTTGTGGTCCACATAGGAACCAGCGACATAGGTAGAACTAGGAATGAGGTTCTGCTGAGGAAGTCTGAAGGGCTAGGGTCCAAATTAAAATGCAGAACCTCAAAAGGTAATAATCTCTGGACTGTTACCTGAGCCATGCGCAAATTGGCATAGGGACAAGCAGATCAGAGAGTTAAATGTGTGGCTCAAAGTGTGGTGTGGGAGAAAGGGGTTTCGATTCATGGGGCACTGGCACCAGTACTGGGGAAAGAGGGAGATGTTCCGTCCTGGTGAACCGAATAACTAGGGCTGTAGATAGGGCTTTAAACTAATGAAGAGGGGGTGGGAGGATTCAGGTGAGGGGAAATTTAGAAATCTAAGTGAAGAACTTAAAGTAGTTAAGATCAGTAGAGAAAAAGTACTAGAGAAACTAATGGGTAAAAGCAGACAAATCCCCTGGACCTGACGGCCTACATCCTATGGTTCTAAAAGAGGTGGCTGCAGAGATAGTGGATACACTGGTTGTGATCTTGTAACATTCCCTAGATTCTAGAACGGTCCCAGCGGATTGGAAGGTAGCAAATATAATCCCGCTATTCAAGAAAGGAGGGAGAGAGAAAACAGGGAACTACAGGCCAGTTAGCCTGACATCAGTCATCGGGAAAATACTGGAATCCATTATTAAGGAAGTGGTAACAAGGCATTTAGAAAAATCATAATATGATTAGGCAGAGTCAACATGGTTTTATGAAAGGGAAATCATGTTTGACAAACCTGTTCAGATGTTTTGAGGATGTAACTAGCAGGGTAGACGAAGGGGAACCAGTGGATGTGGTATATTTGGATTTCCAAAAGACATTAGATAAGGTGCCACATTAAAGGCTGTTACGCAAGATAAGGGCTCATGGGGGTTAGCATGGATTGAGGATTGGTTAACAGACAGAAAACAGAGAGTAGGAATAAACGGGTCATTTTCGGGTTGGCAGGCTGTAACTAGTGGGGCACCGCAAGGATCGGTGCTTGGGCCTCTGCTATTTACAAACTATATTTATGACTTAGATGAAGGGGCCGAGTGTAATGTATCCAAATTTGATGACGATGCAAAACTAGGTGGGAAAGTAAGCTGCGAGGACACAAAGAGCCTGCAAAGGGATATAGACAGGTTAAGTGAGTGGCCAATAAGTTGGCAGATGGAGGATAGTATGGGGAAATGCAAGGTTATTCAGAAAAACAGAATATTTTTTAAATGGTGAGAAACTATTAAAAGTTGGTGTTCAAAGAGATTTAGGTGTCCCCGTACAGGAAACAGAGTTTGAGTACAGGAGTAAAGAAGTCTTACTCCAATTATATAGGGCCTTGGTGAGACCACACCTGGATTACTGTGTACAATTTTGGTCTCCTTACCTAAGGAAGGATATACTTGCCATGGAGGGAGTGCAACATAGGTTCACGAGATTGATTCCTGGGATGGCGGGACTGTCGTATGAGAAGAGATTGAGTAAACTAGGCCTGTATTCTTTTGAATTCAGAAGAATGAGAGGGGATCTCATTGAAGCATACAAAATTATTACAGGGCTTGATAGGGTGGATGCTGGGAGAATGTTTCCCTTGGCTGGGGAGTCTAGAACCAGGGCCACAGCCTCAGGATAAAGGGTAGGCCATTCAGGACTGAGATGAGAAGAAATTTCTTCACACAGAGGGTGGTGAATCTTTGGAATTCTCTACCCCAGAGGGCTGTGGAGGCTCAGTCATTGGGTATATTCAAAACAGAAGTCGATAGATTTCTGACTAGTAAGGGCATCAAGGGATATGGCGATAGGGCCGGTGAAATGGAGTTGAGGCAGAAGATCAGCCATGATCTCATTGAATGCCGGAGCAGGCTCGAAGGGCCGAATGGCCTACTCCTGCTCCTATTTCTTATGTTCTTATGCTCTTAGCATGCAGGTACCGCAAGCAATTAGGAAAGCAAATGGCATGTTGACCTTTATTGCAAAGGGGTTGGAGTACAAGAGTAAGGAAGTCTTGCTACAATTGTATAGGGCTCTGGTGAGACCACACCTGGAGTACTGTGCACAGTTTTGGTCTCCTTATCTGAGGAAGGATATACTTGCCTTAGAGGCGGTGCAACAAAGGTTCACTAGATTGATCCCTGGGATGAGAAGGCTGTCCTATGAGGAGAGATTGAGCCTATACTCTCTGGAGTTTAGAAGAATGAGAGGTGATCTCATTGAAACATAAGATTCTGAGGGGGATTGACAGGGTAGATGCTGAGAGGTTGTTTCCCCTGGCTGGAGAGTCTAGAACGAGGGGGCATAGTCTCAGGATAAGGGGTCAGCCATTTAAGACTGAGATGAGGAGGAATTTCTCCACCAAGAGGGTTGTGAATCTTTGGAATTCTCTGCCCCAGAGGGCTGTGGATGCTGAATCATTGAGTAAACTCAAGGCTGAGTTAGATAGATTTTTGCGCACCAGGGGAATTAAGGGATCGGGCGGGAAAGTGGAGTTGATTTAGAAGTTCAGCCACGATCTTATTGAATGGTGGAGCAGGCTCGAGGGGCCGTATGGCCTACTCCTGCTCCTAATTCTTATGTTCTTAGCTGAATATCCCACCATAGATCTCCTTACTTTGTGCAAAATGTTCTTTTTGATTAAAAATTAAAAAGTGTAGGCCTTCAAAACTAGATCTGTTGACCAGCTCATGAACATTGCAAGGACTCCTGTTTGGAAACATGACTCCCAAACTGCTCGGCTACCCAGTGATGCATTTAGACCAACACCCACAGTCACCCAGATCGTCTCCTTATTGAATCACCATTTATAAAACTTGCTAACAAAATGGATTCGGATCTGGGAAACATTCCAGTTGAGTGCTGCAGTGACTGGTTTTGGCCTGCGGTTAAGAATTACAAACAAGGCGGAAAAGGACACACAACACACCAGTTTCACTCCCAAGCACACAATGCCAGATTTTTTTTAATTTTTTTTAAATGTACCCTTTCAGAATTCCATCTTCAGTTTGACCAAATGCCAGGTAAACCATCCAGAACCAGACACACAGAAGAACAGAGCCTTGCTTTAAGTTGGCGAGTTGCGGCCAGAATACAAATTAACAAAAAAAGGCAGCAAATGATTTGCTGTTACGGTCTCTGTACTAACTGGAGGCATTTGCACTTTTTTTTTTTAAGAACTGGGCCAATTGCTATTCCACACAGCTCACATTCTTTTTTAGTGCTCTCCAATAATAAAAGTTTACCATTCGAACAAGGGAACGTCAATACTGGCACCTATAATTTATTACACTTCCACATTGGTTCTCTGGGGATGAAAAACAAATAAAGACACTTAATCAAGGCTGGCTAGACAAGGAATGGAGGCCTGACTGTTGCAATCAATTAGAGATTCAATTAACAAGAAAACAAGCTTCCTTTCATTTAACGATATACAGCAAAAGTGTAGCCTGATACCAATAACAAAGAACCACTGCATTCTCCAGAAAACTTAAGATAGACTTGCATTTATACAGCACCTTTCACGACCACCGGATGTCTCAAAGCGCTTTACAGCCAATGAAGTACTTTTGGAGTGTAGTCACTGTTGTAATGTGGGAAACGCGGCAGCCAATTTGTGCACAGCAAGGTCCCACAAACAGCAATGTGAAAATGACCAGATAATCTGTTTTTGTAATGTTGGTTGAGGGAGAAATATTGGCCAGGACACCGGGGACAACTCCCCTACTCTTCTTCGAAATAGTGCCATGGGATCTTTTACGTCCACCTGAGAGAGCAGACGGGGCCTCGGTTTAACGTCTCATCCGAAAAATAGCACCTCCGACAATGCAGCACTCCCTCAGCACTGCACTGGAGTGTCAGCCTAGATTTACGTGGGACTTGAACCCACAACCTTCTGACTCGGAGGCGAGTGTGCTACCAACTGAACCACAGCAGACACTAGTACAAAGGCTATATGTACTATGTCCTGGCCAATATTTATCCCTCAACCAACATCACTAAAATACAGATGATCCAGTCATTTATCTCATTGCTGTTTGTGGGACTTTGCTGTGCATAAATTGGCTGCCAAATTTCCTAAATTACTACAGTGACTGTACTTCAAAAGTACTTCATTGACCATGAAGTGCTTTGGGACACCCCGAGATTGTGAAAGGCGCTATATAAATGAAAGTCTCTTTTTCTTTTATCTATTTACATAGAAATTACAACATGGAATTCTTCTATGTAAAGTAGAAAATGGAGGCTTTGAATTTTAACCTTTGTTTGCCACTATGACATTTTAGATTCGGAATTGCAAACTGAGTACCCTCCAATCGCTCAGCACATTTATCCAAAGACTAACTCAGCCATACAGACTGGAAGTGCCCCAGGTTTGATCCCTAGTCTGCGTTGAGGTGCTCTAGAAATGCAAGTTGCTGTTGTCCCCTCTCCTATTCAGTATCTATATATTACTCCTTGGTGATATCAACTGCAAGCGTGTGCTCAGCTTCTGTAAGTCTGCCATGACACACAACACTACCTCTCAGCCAATACCAACTGACTCAAAAGGCTGTTCCTGTACTATCCGATTCACTATCTGAGATCAAGTGCTGGATCCGTTCGAAACTTCCTACTGATCAAAACTGAAGCCACCCTTTTTGGTTCCTACCAAATGGTGTCCCTCTAGCACCTACGTCATTAACCTCCCAGCCTGCCTCACCAAGCTGAACCCAGTGGTGTGAAATCTCTTGTTTTCTGTTCAATTCTGAGCACAGGTTTCAATCCAGGTTAGGTTGGTCACTAAGACAGGCCTTCTTCCCTGTGGAACATTGACTGCTCAAGGCCCGACCTCGCCCCCAAGGATGCTGAAATCCTTACACACGCCTTCGTCACCTCAGGGATCGACTGCACCGACAATTTCCTCATTGGCCTCCCGTCTCCACACTTGACAAACTTCAGCTAATCCAGAACTCTGTGGCCACTGTCCTCTTCTACACAAAGTTCCCCCACACCCAGTCCTCACCGAATTCCACTGTGCCTCAACAAATAAAAAAGAGCACACTCAACTTTTAAATCGTCCCACTCTACATAGAAAGGCGGACTTGCATTTAGAAAGTGCCTTTCACCACCTCAGGACGTCCCAAAGTGCTTCACAGCCAATGAAGTACTTTTGAAATGTAGTCATTGCTATAATGTAGGAAATGCGGCAGCCAATTGCACACAACAAGGTCCAACAAATAGCGATGTGATAATGACCAGATAATCGGGGTTTTTTTTTAAAGTGATGTTGGTTGAGTGATAAATCTTGGCCAGGACACTGGGGAGAACTCCCCTGCTGTTCTTCGAAATAGTGCCGCGGGATCTTTCACGTCCACCTGAGAGAGCAGACGGGGCCTCGGTTTAACGTCTCATCCGAAAGAAGGCACGCCCAACAGTGCAGCACTCCCTCAAGTGTGTCAGCCTAGATTTTGTGTTCAAGTCTCTGGAGTGTGACTTGAACCTACAGCCTTTTGACTCAGGGGCAAGAGTGCTACCAACTGAGCCACAGCTAATCTTCTCCAAGCAGTGCCCTCTATTCCTCACTGCATCTGCTCCATCATCAGGGCCTGACTTTTCAGCCATTACAAGCCATCCCTCTGGACCATTTCTTCTCATTACCTTTCTCCCTCCCCTTCAACTTTATCTCCAAAACTTTGATCTCTCCTCCCAAATCTCCACTTCCTGCTCACGGTCTGGTCTGCTCTTCTTGCTCTCCTCAAAGACATAAGACGTAGGAGCAGGAGTAGATCATTTGGCCCCTCGAGCCTGCTCCACCATTCAATAAGATCATGGCTGATCTGATCTTGGCCTCAACTCCACTTCCCAGCCCGCTCCCCATAATCATTGACTCCCTTACCTTTCAAAAATCTGTCTATCTCCACCTTAAATATATTCAATGACCCAGTCTCCACAGCTCTCTGGGGAAGAGAATTCCAAAGATTCACGACCCTCAGAAGAAATTCCTCCTCATCTCTGTTTTAAAAGGGTTTCCCCTTATTCTGAAACTATGCCCCCTAGTTCTAGATTCCCCCACGAGGGGAAACATCCTCTCTGCATCTACACTGTCAATCCCCCTCAGTATCTTATATGTTTCAATAAGATCCCCTCTCATTCTTCTAAACTCCAATGAGTATAGGCCCAACCTGCTCAACCTTTCTTCATAAGACATTCTTTCACACGAGAACTACTAAATAAATGATATCATCAGCAGGCCATTCACTGTAGAGTACATACAATAGTTATGCAATAGGCTTATATCGATACCACAGACCAGATTTTCACAACTACAGAGGAGTTTCCGAACAACTTACAGTCTTTCAGGTTGAAGTCGTTGGGAGCCTTGGCAGACCACAGCCTCATGGTGTTGACAGTGTTGTTCTTGAATCCTGGCACTGGAGTGTCGTAGGGCATGGCAAGGACAACCTGGTTTCATGGACACAAGGTCGTTACTTGGCACATCGGACTCATCGCCAGCAGCAAAGATGCGATACTTTCCATCACCAACGTTTTACGCTAATACTACACCTTTTTGTCTTGCTGCAATGAAGATCTTTTTTCAACTAGTGCGGGCTGTTATAAAGTTACTTTCCTTAGGAACATAGCAGCAGTAGATCATCATTCAGCCCCTCGCGCCTGCTCCGCCATTCAATGAGATCATGGCTGATCTGCATCTTAACTCCACATACCCGCCTTTGCTCCATATCTCTTCATGCCCTTATCTAACAAAAATCCCAGTCCTGATAGCTCCAATTGAGTCCCAGCATTCACAGCCTTCTGGGGGAGAGAATGCCAGATTTCCACTACGCATTGAGAGAGAAACTGTGTCCTGATTACACGCCTGAATGGCCGGGCTCTAATTTTAAGATTATGTCCCCTCGTTCTTGATTCCCCCACCAGAGGAAATAGTTGCTCCGTATCTACCCCATTAAATCCTTTTTACATTTTAAACACCTCGATCAGATCACCCCTCAATCTTCTAAACTCAAGGGAATACAAGCCATATTCTGCAACCTGTCCTTGCAATTTAACCCTCCAAGCCTCATCATTCTGGTGAACCTGCAATGTACCCCCCTCCAAGGCCAATACATCTTTCCTGAGGTGCGGTGCCCAGAACTGAACGCAGTGCTCCAGGTGGGGTCCGACCAAGGCTCTATATAATTGTAGCATGACTTCCTCCCCTTTGTATTGCAGCTCCCTTTAGATAAAGGCCAACATTCGGTTTTGTACCTGTCTGTTAGGAAGTGGCCTATGGTACAACATTGTTCTTCTTTCTAAAAATGTAATTCTTATGTAACCGCATCTTTTCCTTCCACCACTATCAGTTAAAGAAAAAAAATCTCTTCCTCTTCAGATTTCCAAGGCTTATGGACATCTGTAAGGTATGGACATCCTTGATACATTTCAGCAGACTGGCTGAGTGTACACAGACTACTAGCACTTCCCTCTTTCGCTGGTAGAGTTTTTCTCTGTTTAGCCAACATGTTGTACCATAAAATGGTAGGTTATGGATTTGTGGGGAGGGTGAAATTAATTTTCCCTTCCTGACAAAAAGCACTTCGCTTCCTCTCATCGCCTTCTCCAGCGGCACGGAGACCATTCACACGACGCAAGCACAAACTGGTATCTTACCACTCCGCGTCACTCTGTTCCACCCCAACGCATCGCCTTCCCCCCTCCTCCTCCCGCCAGAAGCAGTTCTAAAGAAGTAAACATCCTGAAAGGGCGGTGGAAGCAGATTCAATAGTAACTTTCAAAAGGGAATTGGATAAATACTTGAAAAAGAAACATTTGCAGGGCTATGGGGAAAGAGCGGGGGCAGTGGGACTAATTGGGTCGCTCTTTCAAAGAGCCGGCACAGATACGATGGGCCGAATGGTCTTTTTCTGTGCTGTGAGATTCTATGAATAGTTTTCCCAGCCACTTCTTCACACAAAGGATGGTGGAAATCGGGAACTTTCTCCCCAAAATGCTGTGAAGGATCGAGGGTCTGAAACAGCCGATCCCTGTTCCTCTGACAGAAGACTCTTAGGCCGGCAGAGCCAGCTGCTTTGTTGTTTCGACAGAAATCTGCAGTTCCCTCACTGGTCCAACACATTGCAGGTTAAGCGGTACATACCTGAGTATCGACCCATCTGACACCATCCTCAGTATGCTCCACGTGCCCATAGAAGTGAACAGGGAGCATGTATTCCGGCCGCGCCTTTTCCCAAGGGTTACCATAGCGCAGCCAATCATCGGCTTCTTCTATCTGTAAACAAACAAACAAACGGAGCGTAAAGGCCATAATTTATAATCTCCTGCTGATTTTTTTTTATTTAAAAAAGGACTATTTTTTTTGTTAGTTTAAAAAAAAATGTATACAAAAATATAAAACAGGGTAACTGATTATCTTTGTGACAAAACTGAGGCAAGGGTACAAACAAATGAGAGCAGGTTCATTTACTACATGAACTGGGGAGAATTACATGCCTGTTATGTTCCCGATAAATTCTTCTACATTTTAGGTCTCACCTGCCACATATTGGGGACAGGAGGGAGACAATCGACTTTCAGGTGTTTGTAAATGTGCTGTGCAAGTGGTTGCTTTGAGCCTCAGCTGTCACGCAGTGGGTAGCACTCTCTCGCCTCGGAGTCAGAAGGTTGTGGGTTCAAGTCCCACTCCAGAGACGGGAGCGGTGTCCTGGCTAATATTTATTCCTCAACCAACATCACTGGTCATTATCACATTGCTGTTGGTGGGACCTTGCTGAGCGCAAACTGGCTGCTGCATTTGCTACATTACAACAGCGACTACCATTCAAAAATACTTCATTGGTTGTAAAGTGCTTTGGGACGTCCGGAGGTCACGAAAGGCGCTATAGAAACGCACGTTCTTTTTTTCCCCCCTTTTCTTTCTAGGAGTGCAAGAGCAGCCATGAGTGACTTTTTTCTCCTTCTGTATGGGGAACGTTAATGTCTTCTGAAAACCACGGACGAGATGGGAAATCGTGAAGGCCCAGGGGGGGGGTAATGGTGAGTCTGACCTCTAGTTTACCACTCTTCACACACAGATTTGAGGGGCTGTGGAATTCACTTCCAGGGTTACTGGTTGAAGTAGTAACTATGTCAACATTCAATATTAGATTGGACAGGTTGATGAAGGAAAAGGGCTTGAAGGGATATGGGAACAGGGTGGGTAAATGTGATTAGAACTAGTTGCTCACATGGCGGGTAAACATCGACACGGGACTGCTTTTGTGTTGTAACTTCTATTTCTTCCTATTTACTTAATGACTCAGCAAGTTGACATTCTAACATGCTCCATTTCCTTTCTGTTAGTCACTTCGCACCGTATTGGAGCTGGACTTGGTGGAAGAGAAACATAGGTATAGATGGGACAGTCAAACCAAACCACTCTGGCACACTCTTCGTAATATTGGGGAAAAAAGCCCAGAAACAGCTCGCCTGCCAGCCTTTTGAGTTGACAAACGGTCTGACACATCAAGGATTGAACGAAGGGAAGACACGTGTTGAATTGCGGTCACATTCTTTGTCTTTTCTGTTCAATTCTTCCATCACCGATTGGAAAGAGGGTAACAATTTGAGAATACAATGTGTACTTTATACCTCCCAATGCGGGGTTGCAATAAGGGACCAGTTAATAAAAATGCAGAGAGTATAGAGTTAACTTTGGGCAGTGTTGTCCACTACACTAGCCACTAACCACATGTGGCTAATTAAATTTCTGATTAGTCAATAAAAAATTAGCAAAAGACACCGTCATTGGTCACGTGATCTCAATACTCATCTTCCCACGGCATAGGCATGTGAACTTTAACCTTTTTGTGGGTTTGTTGATAAAATGGTTGGATGAAAAGCAGAGTGTGCGAGTGTTTTTTGCTGGTTGTGACTGCTTTACTTCCTGGGTTACACAAGTGACGTACATTTACCCGTATTGTGCGAGTGCGTGCAAGGCCTTTCCTACTAAAACTAGGGCATGTGGCTAAAAGGGTGTCGCCGTAGCCACACCGGTGGCGGGTCAGCGATTTAGACTGGGCAACACTGGCTTAGGCTGTCACAGTGCCACTGCAGTTGATGGACCAGTGCACAGAGTGAAGGGGGGGGGGCAGCTTTAATTCCCAACTCAGCAGAGTTCCTGATCTCAGGCACGTTGTGCGGGGAGGCAACGGGTGGAGGGGAAGCAAAACAAATCTGGAAAGGGAGTCAGTTTGGCCAAAGTGGTGTGGGCAGTGGTCTTCGAGCAGGCTGCTCACCATGTCATCCCCTCTCCTCTCCAGCAGAGAGATGGGCCGCCCCCTTGCAACCCACCGGACCTGCTGAATCAGCACCAAACGATGTGCTCCCTGCAGAGATCCTCATGGGTCGGTGGATCCCTTGGACAAGGCACTACCCAGCCGACTGGAATTCCAATCACCATGGCGACTGCAGCAGCAAGGACAAGCGGAAAGACCGTGAAAGGAAGAACTCCCAAATAGGCTTGCCAACCCTCCAGGATGGCCCTGGAGTCTACAGGAATTGAAGATCAATCTCCTGGACACAGCTGTGAGCATCCCGGGAGAACAATCATAGGGGGCATTAGAAAAATTGTGGTTTTTGCATTTTCTTTGAGCATTTTCATTTATTAGTTATAAAAATATTGGAAGTTGGGGGTGGGGGGGGGGGGGGGGGGGGGCGGGAGGTCATGTAATAACAAACAATAGAAATTAGCACAGTTTAAGAATACGTCAAACCAGAGGTGGCAACCCTATTCCCAAACAAAAATCAATTATTACTAAAGGTGCAACCAAGTAGGAAGAGTTGGGGGATGAGAGAGAAACATGTCGGGGGAAATTTCAGGGGGAAGATAATCCATATCAAAAGAATCTGGGGGAGGGGTGGAAGTGAAAAAACACACAAGGCTAAGGTAACACAACAGAAAACGCTGGAAAAACTCAGCAGGCCAGGCAGCATCCGTGGAGAGAGAAAGAGAGTAACACATATCTGTTACAACTGAAAGAGGAAGTGTGGCAACAACACCAGCAGAACGTAACCTTTGCCTGAACCCAAAGAAGCAACTGCAGATTAAGCTGATGTCTATTTGAAACAATTGGAGGGACTTCGTTGCTCAACGGTAATCCAGGTAGAAACGTGTATTTAATTGTGTAATCGGGTGCTTCACTGTGTCACTCAGCCAAAGCAAGTTTGAAACATTTGGCTAAGGGAGAGGATAGTGTCTGGGGTGGGAGGAGGGGCGGGGGGTGTGGGGGGGTGTGAGGTTTGGTGTGACAGGTAAACCCATCAACTTCAGTTTAACGCTCGTGTTCCGGGACTGCATGACTGCTGGTTTTAAACAGCAACAGGCGATCAGCAGAGGAGGGACTTCCTGCAGCTCACCTCGTCGCATCAAGCGAGTTAAACCCATTCCAATCTGCTCTAAATACAAATAGTACAGAAGGAAGAACCATTTAACTGTAGGTGTGCCACACCACTGTGCGAACTGGCCGTCGTCACTCTCGCAGATTACCTTGCATTCGATTTCAGGACAGACTGAGAACAGACCCCATCCATCTTTCAATGAACTAAACAAATAGTCCCTTCCCACAGTACAAACAAACAGCAAACTTCAACTGAAGCAAACACTCCCCACATTAATGACAAAACTAAACTTAAATAAGTAACCTTTGGGTCACTTCTAGTGCCTCCAAATGTAAATAAGACAAGGTAGGCAGCCCAAATCTGAGATAGATAGATAAACAATTCGACTTGAATTTTCACTTTAAGAAGCTCCTTAAAACCTACCAGAATTTAATGTGACACAGACCAGTTTATACCCCTAAGGGGCAAGAGCCAAAAAAAACAGCCACGGACGACTAAAGAGGTAAAGGACAACATAGAACTAAAAGAAAAAGCATACAAAAATGAAAAAAAAATTAACACAGTTCCCGGCAACTGGGAGAGATACAAAGAACAAAAGGTGATAAAACAGATAGTAAGAGCTACAAAAAGGGAGTATGAAAAGAAACTTGCAAGGGATATTAAAATCAACACCATTTTTTAAATTACAATATTAGGAAAAAGAGGGTGGTCAGGAGCAATGTGGGCCCCATGAAAACTGAGAACGATGATATTGTAAATGAAAATAAGGAAATGTTGAATAATTACTTTGCGTCAGTATTTACAGCAGCGGAAGAGCATGCCAGACATTCCCAAGGAAACTAATATTGAATCGGGGATGGAGACTCACCAAAATTAATGTAAGCAAAATAACAGTAATGAAGAAAATAATGACACTAAAGAGTGACAAATCCCCAGGACCAGGTGGTTTCCATCCCAGGGTTTTAAAGGAAGTAGGTGAGAACATTACAGATGCCCTAACTATAATCTTCCATAGATCTTTCAATTCAGGAACCATTCCTTTAGATTGGAAAATTGCGCCCGTCACCCTGTTATTTAAGAAAGGTAAGAGGGGGAAACCAGGGAATTATAGACCAATTAGCCTAACATCTATTGTCAGGAAATTACTAGAGCCTATAATTAAGGATAGGGTGACTGAACACCTTGAAAATTTTCAGTTGATCAGAGAGCCAGCATGGATTTGTAAAGGTAGGTCATGCCTGACAAACCTGATTGAATTTTTTGAAGAGGTGACTAAAGTAGTGGACAGGGAAATGTCTATGGATGTTATTTATATGGACTTCCAGAAAGCATTTGATAAAGTCCCTCATAAGAGACTGTTAGCTAAAGTTGAAGCCCATGGAATTGAAGGCAAATTATTGACGTGGTTAGGAAATTGGCTGAGTGGCAGGAGACTGAGAGTAGGGATAATGGGCAGGTACTCTAATTGACAGGATGTGACTAGTGGTGTCCCGCAAGGATCTGTGTTGGGGCCTCAACTATTCACCCTTTTATTAACGACTTAGATGATATATCTTTTCTTAGATATAGAAAGCCACATATCCAATTTTGACGATGACACAAAGATAGGCAGCATTTTAAGCAGTGTAGATGGAAATATAAAATTACCAAAAGATATTAATAGATTAAGCAAATGGGCAACACTGTGACAAATGGATTTGAATGTAGGTAAATGTGAGGTCATCCATTTTGGACCTAAAAAGGATATAAGAGTACTTTCTAATGGTGAAAAGCTAGAAACAGTGGAGGTTCAAAGAGACTTGGGGGGTCCAGGTACATAGAGCATTAAAATGTAATGAACAGGTACAGAAAATAATCAAAAAGGCTAATGGAATGCTGGCCTTTATATCTAGAGGACTAGAATACAAGGGGATAGAAGTTATGCTGCAGCTGTACAAAGCCCTGGTTAGACAACACCTGGAGTACTGTGAGCAGGAAGCATATGTTGGCCTTGGAGGGAGTGCAGTGTAGGTTTACCAGAATGATACCTGAACTCCAAGGGTTAAATTACGAGGAGAGATTACACAAAGTAGGGTTGTATTCCCTGGAATTTAGAAGGTTAGGGGGCGATTTGATCGAAGTTTTCAAGATATTAAGGGGAACTGATAGGGTAGATAGAGAGAAACTATTTCCATTGGTTGGGGAGTCTGGGACTAGGGGGGATAGTCTGAAAATTAGAGCCAGACCTTTCAGGAGTGAAATTAGGAAACACTTCGACACACAAAAGGGTGGTAGAAGTTTGGAACACTCTTCCGCAAACGGTAATTGATGCTGGGTCAATTGATAGTTTTAAATCGGAGATTGATAGATTTTTGTTAACCAAAGGTATTGAGGGATATGGGGCAAAGGCGGGTATATGGAGTTAGGTCGCAGATCAGCCATGATCTCACTGAATGGCGGAACAGGCTCGAGGGGCTAAATGGCCTCCTCCTGTTCCTATGTTCCTCTCTGACCAAGCTTTTGGTCAGCTCTCCTAATGTCTAGTTCTTTGGCTTGGTGTCAATTTTGGTCTGATTTACGCTCCTGTGAAGCGCCTTGGGACGTTTTACTACGTTAAAGGCACTTTCTAAATGCAAGCTGCTTTTGTTGCAAAACACATTGTCAAAATGCCTCACACAATGAATTACTTGCAGGATGTAGTGATCTGCCATGCAAGGAAATGAGAACTATTCATGACTACGGTCAGAGCACGTGGAGTCTGGGGACAAGTAGTAGAATGGATAGCAAGCTGGCTACAAAACAGAAAAGAGAGAGAGTAGAGGTTAAAGGTAGTTTAACTCCGACTGGCGGAAGGTGGGAAGTGGTGTTCCACGTGGATTGGAACCACTGCTGTTCATCATTTACAGAAAACGATTTGGACTCGGGAATCGGAAGTACTATTTCAAAATTTGCGGCTGACACCAAATTGGAGTGGGGGGGGGGGGGGGGGTGTAGTTAATACTGTGAAAGACTGCAAAAAAATACAAGGCGGCATTAATAAAGTTGCAGAATGGGTGTGTAAATGGCAAATTAATTTCAATATATACAAGTGTGAAGTGGTGCATTTTGGTACGCGGAATAAAGAGGCCATGTACTCTTTGATATGTGAGCAAATTGGCTGCTGCGTTTCCCACATTACAATAGTAACTACACTTCAAAAGTGCTTGGTTGTAAAGCGCTTTGAGACATCCTGAGGTTGTGAAAGTTGTTATATAAAGGCAAGTCTTTTTTTTCTTCACACTAGATGAATGGGGGGGGGGAAATTAAGAGTGCAAATTCCTCTCAACTGGCATAATTTCCAAGTTCTTTTAAACAAATACTGAAGCAAACAATGCTTTGTGAAACAAGCAACCAGAATCTCCTGATGGTTTAGTGGGTTGTAAGCACCGATGATTTTATAAAAGTGGATAAACATCTGAAGCAGAGGAAGAGAAGCAGCTATGGGGAGAGACATTGACTCAAACACAATGCCCCAGATGGCCTTTCTGTGCTGTAAACCTCTAGTTCCATAAACGTTGCTGACCCACACAGAAGGTCTCAGGTTCAATCCCCACGTTAGCTGGTCTCAGCTGGAGTGGCAGTAGAGCAGCTGCGAGCGTTCTCCTTCAGAGCAGAGAGGGTGCTCTGAGGAGAACAAGGGGTGATTCAACAGAGGTGTTCAAAATCATGAATGGTTTTATTTTGATAAGAATAAATAAGGAGAAACTGTTTCCATTGGCAGGAGGGTCGATAACTAGAGGACACAGATTTAAGATAATTGGGAAAAGAACCACAGGGGAGATGAGGGTTTTTTTTTTAAAAATGCAGCAAGTTGTTATGATCTGGAATGCACTGCCTGAAAGGGGACTAATTGGATAACTCTTTCAAAGAGCCGGCACAGGCACAATGGGCCGATTGGCGTCCTTCTGTGTTCTATGATTCTATGATTCGCCTCAGAGTCCCTGGCTAGAGAGAGGACTATCGGTGAGGATTCCCATTTCTGATCACCATGCAGCAACCTTTGCTGTAAACGGTCATGTGTGGGTGCCAGATGAGGACAAGGTCAGTCTCAACTGCGATGTCCCTGCAGTCAAGTAGTTTGCCAACATTTGTTGTCAAAACTCACAATTAAGTAACACGCAGCTTAGTGAGACAGAATAAGGAGAGCTGTGCTCCAGCGAGGAGTCCACGCCCGATAGGAGGGAAGGGAAAAAAGTGATAAAGACCAAGCATTGTTTGCCAATCTACGTTGAATATATAAAGTTTAAATAATGCAGTACTTCATTGCCTTGGTTTGGAATGTTGCCCCTTCTGATGACCGTCAGTGGTAGCAACAAAGCATTTATTGTACACAAAATTCTGATTGTAGGCAACTTGAATAGCCATTATCCTTTTTTTACACATGGTCTGTCCATGATAATTGGAGTGTATATTTACTTTCAGACTCTTGAAAGGAGTAACAAGTTCAGGGGAAGAGAAACTTCGAATAAAGCAGGGTTTTGAAACAGCCTTTAGTGTTAATAACACTGACGTACGTGTACTTTAACACTGCGTCAGCCTTGGCTCAGTTGGTAGCACGCGCGCCTCTGGGTTCGAAGGTCGAGGGTACAAGCCCCACTCCAGAGACACAAGTACATAATCCAGGCTGACACTCCAGTGCAGGACTGAAGGAGTGCCGTCATTCGGAAGAGCCTCCCCTCTGCGGTAGATGTAAAAGATCCCATGGCATTATTTTGAAGAAGAATAGGGGAGTTCTCCCCAGTTTCCTGGGCAACAATCCCTCCATCAACATTACAAACAGTGCAATTGGTCATTTATCTCATTGCTGTTTGTGGGACTGTGTGAAGTACTTTTGAGTTGTAGTCCTGACCTCCGAAGTTAATGGAGCAGAACTCCAGATTATTTATTCATTACTCCCCCCATCACCCCATCCCAATCATATAGTTGACAAGCAGATTGAACAGGACTACATTTTGACCATAGCTTGTTGGTTCTTCAGAGGTTCCAAGAGCCCCTTTGGTCCAGAGACTGCCTGAAATGGTCAGGTCATTTTGTAGTGGCGTGCTAGCCTCATCTGATTCGACATTTGTTGCTAAATTCATCAGCTGAGTGTTAATCCACTGATACTCTTAGTTGAGAGGCTGAGGGCTCATCCATACAAGGGTTTACCATGCTAGGAGAGGACTTGAAGTACAAGTTTGTGACCAGTGTACAGTATAAGCAATACTGTCCCCAAGAACCCATTAGCTGATGGGACCCTAAATGAAGAGGATCCATGTTACTAGCCCAATCATAGATAGAAACATCATGCAGCACAGAACGAGGCCATTCGGCCCAACGTGCCTGTGCCGGCTCTTTGAAAGAGCTCTCCAATTAGTCCCACCACCTCGCTCTTTCCCCATTGCCCTGCAAATTTTTCCTTTTCAAGTATATATCCAATTCCCTTTTGAAAGTTACTATTGAATCTGCTTCCACCACCCTTTCAGGCAGCGTATTCCAGATCATAACAACTCACGGCGTAAAAAAAACCCTCTCATCTCCCTTTTGGCTCTTTTGCCAATTAAATCCTTGGCAGGATTCAGTGTAATTTGCCCTTCATTTACATAGGATTTGGTGCCAATGAGTGCTAATGATGTCTTGGTTCCAATTATAATTTTTTTTTAAACAAGGACAGTCCTAGTGTTCTTGGCGCTGGTTGGTGCTTATGAGGGGTAAGCCTCTTGCCACTGAGGGGCATAAAAGGGTCTGTCTTGCAGTACCAGCGAGTCCACGGCTTCAGCTGATGTCATCAAGTCTTCTACATGATGTGGCTCTGTTTTGTGTTCAGTAAAAATTTGCAGGGCTATGAGGAGATAGCAGGGGAGTGAGACTAACTGGACAGCTCTTTCAAAGAGCCAGCGCAGGCATGATGGACCAAATGGCCTCTTTCTGTGCTGCATGATTCTATGAACACACAACAGGGCACGGTTGGATTTCTTCGCTTTCTGTGCAAGTCTGATTGTTCTGAATAATGCAGGAACTACAGAGCAGCTGTTCCTTATGAATCAGAGGGAAAATTGGGCGAGTTGTGAGATCACTTTGGAGCAATAAATGTCTTGTGTAACAATCTGCCAGCATAAGTTACCATGAATGGACTGTGGCGCTTTGCACTTCAGAACCTTTGGTAACCACTCATGCTGACGTACTGATCCAACTATGGAGGTACTTACTTCCTTTTCATGCAGGGTTTTCTTTAGTCAGCCAGGTGTCAGTTTAGGAGAAACCTAGGTGCTTAAGAGTCTCCAAACTAAACTACTGAGACATTCACAAAGGTAGAGTTTCTGTTTGCCTGCTATGGAGTGTACACCCTCGCCCTGTGGAGCGCACCCTACCTACCCAAGTGCAGAGAGCTTACATAGAACGTACAGGCCATTCAGCCCAACAGATCCATGCTGGTGTTAATGCTCCACAAGAGCCTCCTCCCACCCTATCAGCATATCCTTCTATTCCTTTCTCCCTCATGTACTTATCCAGCTTCCCCTTAAATGCATCTATGCTATTCGTCTCAACCACTCCCTGTGGTAGCGAGTTCCACATTCTAACTACTCCATGGGTAAAGAAGTTTCACCTTAATTCCCTACTGGATTTATTGGTGACTATCTTATATTTATGACCCCTTATTTTGAACTACCCCCCCACACATGTGGAAACATCTTCTCTATGTCTATCAAACCCTTTCAGAATTTTAAAGATCTATATTAGGTCACCCTTCAGCCTTCTCTGAGAGAAAAGAGCCCCAGCCTGTTCAATCTTTGCTCATACCTCTCAGTTCTGGTATCATCCTTGTAAATCATTTTTACACCTTCACCAGTGCCTAGATATCCTTTTTGTAATATGGAGACCAGAACTGTACACGGAAGTGTAGTCTAACCAAGGTTCGATACAAGTTTAACGTAACAGATACAAGTTTAGCTGTGGAAAGCAAATCGTTGCAGGCCTCAGGGCTTCCGATGATGCAGAAGTGAAGACCACGCTAGGCACTGCCTATCCTGCAATGTCGCGATGAAAGCTCCACGTGTGTGCTGAGCATGTGGCTTGCCCAGAGCCCATAAAGCTAGATTGTACTGTTACATTGTGCGCAGGGTGTGGAATGAAGTGTTAAGACCATTACCCAAAAAAAATGTTATTGGTGCAACATTAAGGTGTATTGGCTTAAGAAAAAAAAATTCCGTAGCATAGTGCGACCAATACGTTAGTTAAATAGGGCTGGTCACAACACTGGATCCAGCTAGATGCCATAATGGGTAGACAGAATGGACTAGTATTTAAGGGGAATCTAGATAAATACATGAGGGAGAAAGGAATAGAAGGATATGGGGATAGGGTGAGATGAAATAAGGAGGAGGAGACTCGTGTGGAGCATAAACACTGTCATAGACCAGTTGGGCTGAATGGCCTGTTTCTGTGCTGTGAAATTCTATGTAATTCTGGAAAGATGAGGTCAAATGGACTGAAGGACCTTCTTCATCCAAACCTGTCCGGTGATCTAGACTGAAGCAAGTCATAGGAACAGCAGTAGGCCATTCAGCCTCTCAAGCCTGTTCCACCAATTCAATGAGATCATGGCTGATCAGTATCTTAACTCCATCCACCTGCCTTGGCTCCATATCCTTTTATACCCCTGTCTAGCAAAAATCTATTGATTTCAGATTTAAAATGATTAACTGAGCTAGCATCTACTGCCTTTTGTGGGAGAGAGTTCCACACTTCTACCACCCTTTGTGTGAAGAAGTGTTTCCTAACTTTTCTCATGAATGGCCAGGCTCTGATTTAAGGTTGTGTCCCCTTGTCCTAGACTCCCCACCAGCTGAAAAAGTTTCTCTCTATCTACCCTATCAATTCCTTTCAAAAATCCTAAAAACCTCAAATCAAATCACTCCGTAACCTTCTTTATTCCAAGGAATACAAGCCTAGTTTATATAATAGCAAAATACTGCGGATGCTGGAAATCCGAAATAACAACAGAAAACGCTGGAAAAACCCAGCAGGCCAGGCAGCATCCGTGGAGAGAGAAAGAGAGCCAACGCCTCAGTTCTGATGAAGGGTCATCGAAGGGTCATCGACCTGAGGCGTTGGCTCTCTTTCTCTCTCCACGGATGCTGCCTGGCCTGCTGGGTTTTTCCAGCGTTTTCTGTTGTTATTCCTAGTTTATATAATCTTTCCTCATAATCTAACCCCTGGAACCCTGGTAACATTCTGGTGAATCTGGGCTGCACTCCTTCCATGGCCAATATATCCTTCCTAAGGTGCGGTGCCCAGAACCATAGACAGTACTCCAGATGTGGTCTAACCAGGGCTTTGTACACCTGGAACAAAATGGCCTCCCCTTTATATTCTAGCCCTCTAGTTATAAAGGCTAACATTTCATTAGCCTTTCTGATTATTTTTTGTACCTGATGACTACATTTCAGTGATCTGTGTACATGGACCCCTAAATCACTTTGGACATCCACTGTTCCTAACTTTACACCATTTAAGTAATACTCGAATCTATCCTTTTATCGTTCAAAACGGATGACCTCACACTTGCCTGCGTTGAAATCCATCGGCCACACTTTCGCCCACTCACTTAATCTATCAATGTCGCTTTGTAATTTTATGCTCCTGTCTACACTACTTACCATGCCACCAATCTTCGAGTCATCAGCAAACTTGGATATATGGCTCTCTATTGAGTTATCCAAGTCATTAATAAATATAGTGTATAGTTGAGGCCCCAGCACAGATCCCTGTGGGACACCATTAGTCACTGCCTTCCAATTTGATTACATAATCATTATCCCTACTCTGTCTCCTACTGCCTAACCAATCTCCTAACCAGGTTAATAATTTGCCTTCAATTCCATAAGCTTCAATCTTAGTAGTCTGCAAGATGGAGTTTGTTAGTTGGCAGGTGTCCAACAGCAATAGTTTTTGCCTCTTTTGTTCAATAATGGATCATTAGAAAACTTAACAATTCCAGCAAACTCACCTGCCAGCCATTCTGAATCTTCTGATTAAAAATACCAAATTCATAGCGAATTCCATAGCCGTAAGCTGCCAAACCCAGTGTGGCCAATGAATCAAGGAAACACGCTAAAATCAAGAATAAATATGATTAGCAAAAGTGGCAGTATTGTTTTATTGGTACATTCACTGTTAAAACATGAGGGTAGAGTTTCCGCTAGTTTGAACTGGTTTTCCTGCGCAATTTGCCCGAAAATCAGCGGAAAAGATCGAGGAATGTCAAGCGCAAGTTACGCCCAGCGCAAATCGAGTTTCCACGACCTTTTGCGCTGGTTTAAAAAAATCACGCTGGAAGATAGCCCCGCCCACAAAACTGGCCAAACCCCCAGAGTGAACGAATCACCATGGCGGGTTTCTGCTAATGGCGCCCGTTTGTGGGCCTTCGAGGAGGCACAAGGACACTAATAGGCACGTTTTAGAAACTTTTAAATAATGAAAACAACATTTAATTTACTAGGAAACTGACTACTGTACACCAATGAAACTAATAAATGCTTCAGTATAGTTTTTTTAAAGTCATTTTCAGTTATTTTCAGTTATTTAAAATCGGGTTACTCACAGGTGGTGGACTAGACACCCTTCTTAAAATTGCTTATTTTTGGTGATAAACCCATTTTCAGCTGTATGAATAAAACTGCACCAGGTTACCACTCTCAAATACATCAAGGAATATTTTTAATGCAAGAAAATAAACAATTACATTCTATAACGCTGCCCGATTGCGCTGGTTCATGGAAGATTTTGCGTTCGCTGATATGCAAATAAGTTTGAGCAGAACCTTGAACCATAACTTCACTTCGGAAAACCAGCGCAACTTTGAGCGCGATTTGCACCCGGATTGCCGAGTGCACCCAAAGCAGAAACTCTACTCCGAGGTGTCAGCTGTGGCTCAGTGGGTAGCACTTCTGCATTTGAGTCAGAAGCTTACGGGTTCAAGTCCCACTCCACTGGAGCACAAAACCGAAGCGGACACTCCCAATGCAGTACTGAGGGAGCGCTCCACTGTCAGAGGTGCCGTCTTTCAAATGAGACGTTAAACCGAGGCCCCGTCTGTACTTTCAGGTGAATGTAAAAGATCCCATGGCACTATTTCGAAGAAGAGCAGTTGAGATCTCCCTGGGATCCTGCCCAATATTTATTTCTCAACCAACGTCACTGAAAAAAAAACCGATTATCTGGTCATGATCACATTGCTGTTTGTGGGAGCTTGCTGTGCGCAAATTGGCTGCTGCGGTTCCTACATTACAACAGTGACTACACTTCAAAAGTACTTAATTGGCTGTAAAGCGCTTTGGGATGTCCTGAGAATCATAGACTAGTACAGCACAGAAGGAGGCCTTTCGGCCCATCGAGTCTGCGCCAGCTCTTTCGAAGAGCAATCCAGTTAGTCCCACTCCCCTGCTCTTTCCCCATATCCCTGCAATTTTTTCTCCTTCCAGTATTTATCCAATTCCCTTTTGAAGGCTACTATTGAATCTGTATCCACCACCCTATCAGGCAGTGCATTCCAAATCCTAACCACTCGTTGCGTAAAAAAGTTTTTCCCTCACGTCAGCCTCTGGTTCTTTTGCCAATCACCTTAAATCTGTGCCCTCTGGTTACCGACCCTTCTGCCATTGGAAATAGTTTCTCTTTATTTACTCTAGCTAAACCCTTCATGGTTTTAAACACCTCTCTCAAATCTCCTCTTAGCCTTCTCTGCTCCAAGGAGAACAACCCCAGCTTCTCCAGTCTATCCACGTAACTGTAATCCCTCATCCCTGGAACCATTCTAGTAAATCTCTTCTGTACCCTCTCCAAAGCCTTCACGTCCTTCCTAAAGTGTGGAGCCCAGAATTGGACACAATACTCCAGCTGGGGCCGAACTCGTGTTTTATAAAGGTTTAGCATAACTTCCTGACTTCTGTACTTTATGCCTCTATTTATAAAGCCCAGGATCCCATATGGTTTATTAACTACTTTGTTAACCTGTCCTGCCACCTCCAAAGATTGTGCACAAGCACCCCCAGGTCACTCTGTTCTTGCACCCCCTTTAAAATTGTACCTTTAATGTATATTGTCTCTCCTCATTCTTCCTACCAAAATGTATCACCTCACACTTCTCTGTCATGTGTCCACCCATTCCACCAGCCTGTCTATGTCTTCTTGAAGTCTATTACTATCTTCCTCACTGTTTACTACGCTTCTACGTTTCGTGCCATCTGCAAATTTCAAAATTGTGTCCTGTACCCCCAAGTCCAACTCATTAATATATATCAAAAACAAGTGGTCCTAGTACTGAACCTTGGGGTACGCCACTGTATACCTCCCTCCAGTCTGAAAAACAGCCATTCACCACAACTCTCTGTTTTCTATCCCTTAGCCAATTTTGTATCCATGCTGCTACTGCCCCTTTTATCCCATGGGCTTCAGTTTTGCTAATAAGCTTAATATGTGGTACTTTATCAAACGCCTTTTGAAAATCCATATACACAACATCAACTGCACTACCCTCATCCACCCTCTCTGATCCCTCATCAAAAAACTCAATCAAGTTAGTCAAACACGATTTGCCCTTAACAAATCCGTGCTGGCTCTCCTTTATTCGTCCATACTTGTCCAAGTGGCTGTTAATTTTCTCCCAAATTATTGTTTCTAAAAGCTTCCCCAATACCAACGTTAAACTGACCGGCCTGTAATTGCCAGGTTTAACCTTCTCCCCTTTTTTGAACAAGGGTGTAACATTTGCAATCCTCCAGTCCTCTGGCACCACCCCTGTATCTAAGGAAGATTGGAAGATTGTGGCCAGCACCTTTGCAATCTCTACCCTTACTTCCCTCAGCAACCTCGGATGCATCCCATCCGGACCGGGTAACTTATCCACTTGAAGTACTGCCAGCCTCCTCTTTATTTTTATCTCATCCAGTATCGCAGCAATCTCCTTGTTTACCATAGCTTTGGCAAAGTCTTCTTCCTTGGTAAACACCGATGCAAAGTACTCATTTAGTACCTCAGCCATACCTTTTGCCTCTACCAACAGTTCTCCATTTTGGTCCCTAATCGGCCCCACCGCTCCTCTGACAACCCGTTTACTGTTAATATGCCTATAGAAGACCTGAGGTTGTTAAACACGCTATATAAATGCAAATATTTCTTGTGTAGTGCATTTACATGATATTGCTACTTTACTGGTCAGGTCAAGGAAACAGAATAAAATGAAGAATAAATGTAATTAGGAAAAGTGCCAATGAATTATTTTCATGGTGAGATGCCACTTGGAAAAGGTACAAGGGTAGGGACTTGGACAAGGCACCCAATCCCTGTGGAGCAGTGATATCCCACAAACTGCAAACAAATCAATGACCAGATAATCTGCTTGTGGTCGTGTTGATTGAGGGAAAAGTGTTGGCCAGGACACTAGGAGAGCTCCCAGTGGTAGCACTCTCATCTCGGAGTCAGAAGGTTGTGGGTTCAAGTCCTACTCCAGGGTTTTGAGCACAAAATCTAGGCTGACACTCCAGTGCAGTACGGAGGGGGTGCTGTACTGTCGGAGGTGTCATTTTTCAGATGAGAGGTTAAACTAAGGCTCCGTCTGCCCTCTCAAGTGGATGCAACAGATCCAACGGCACTATTTTGAAGAAGAGCAGGAGAATTCTCCTGCTCCAAAATTTATCTCTCAACCAACATCTGGTAAAACACTCTAGATGATCTGGTAATCTATGCTCTTTGTGGGACCTCACTGTGTGAAAACTGGCTGTCGTGTTTCCCTACATTACAGCAGTGACCGTACTTCAAAAGCACTTCATTGGCTGTAAAGTGCTTTGGGACATCCTGAAGTTGTGAAAGACGCTATATAAATGCAAGTTCGTTCTTTAAGCGATTTGAATTGCCGCTTCACCCTGTAGCTTGCTGAATTAGGAGGGCTGCCCAGCGTTCACATACTGCAGAAGTGTCTGCTGCCAGGCTGCCTCTGAGCAACAGTTTGAAGGGATGTAGAAGAGGCCCATTTCAGAGCCGATGCAAGCTTACTCTGCCTTTAAGCCACTCTTGTTTGCCAACCAGACCCACAGGCTTGTGCACGCTGCTAATAATTGGAGGGGGTGGGGGGGGGGGGGGGGGGGGGGGAAGGCACGGCACACATTGGTGACAAGTCACCCAAATATTAAAGCAAGTATGAAAGCAAACTCCGTAATAACAACAGAAAACGCTGGAAAAACTCAGCAGGCCAGGCAGCATCCGTGGAGAGAGAGAGAGAGTTGACGTTTCAGGTCGAAGCAAACTCCGTGTTGGGTTAGAACACAGCTCCAAGAAGTCTACCTGCCACAAATGAGAGGGGAAAGGAGAGGAAGGAACAGAATCCAAATAGACAGCTGCCCTAAACTCAGTTCTCAAATATTTTGCTGTGTGCGTGCGCAAAGAAAGGGTGGAAATAGATCTTAGAGACTCTTTTAAAAATGGGAACTCTGATTACCTGCCAGTCGACCAAGACCTCCATTGCCAAGTCCAGCATCTTCTTCGATTTCTTCCAGTTCCTCAATGTCCAAGCCCAGCTAGAAGTTGGGGCGGGGGAGGAATAAAAGTTTCACCCATCAAGTATTCGATATTTAATCTTTGCTACAAACAAGCTCCCCTTTTTCTGTTCACTTTGAGGTACAATTGGTTCAGGGTAAAAGGAACCTTATGACTTAGCCTCTTTCTGACCCAATTCATACAAAATCACTGCCTAGAGACAATTTTGCTGCTTTAGCTCAGATGATGATATTTCCCCCCCCCCCCCTCCCTTTTCATAGAATCTTACAGCACAGAAGGAAACAGTTTGTCCCATCCTGCCTGTGCCAGCTCTTCGATGGGGAGATTTAACAGAGGTGCTCAAAGTTATGAGGAGTTTGGATAGGGTAGACAGGGAGAAACTGTTTCCACTGGCAGGAGGGTTGGTAACCAGAGGACACAGATTTAAGATAATTGGGAAAAGAACCAAGGGGGGAGATGAACAGAGTTGGGGTTTATTTTTTACGCAGCGAGTTATGATGATCTGGAATGCACTGCCTGAAAGGGCGGTGGAAGCAGATTCAATAGTAACTTTCAAAAGGGAATTAGATATAGACTTGAAAAGGAGAAATTTGCAGGGCGATGGGGAAAGAGCAGGGGAGTGGGACTAATTGGATAGTTCTTTCAATGAGCCGGCACAGGCAGGATGGGCCGAATGGCCTCCTTCTGTGCTGTGAGATTGTATGATTCTATTGGAGGTGCAGTCCAGTGCGGTCTTTCTGCCCCATTAGCTAAAATGACTCCTCTTGGCTGCTGAAACTGTGTGCTGAATCTCAGTGTTCTGGATGTTGAATAAATCAATAAGTAACGAGCATATGATGCAGCAATAAAATCCTATTTAGGTTGAAGTGGTGTGTTCATTGCTGCCAGGAAATTGTGCTCTCCAAGTAAATACTGAAGAACACCGGAAGCAATAACACTGCAGGCTCTAATGAATTGTAGGACAGAAAGACGAATACTGTCGGTGTAACTGGGGATGACATTAATTTGCCGTGGCATTTATTGGTTCAGTGTGCTTCGAAATTAGATTTTTGTAACACTACGGTTAAATGGAGGTAAAAATCAACCTTTGGTGTTGGTGCTCTCTCCAACATGATTTAAAGTAAAATTGTGAAATATTTTAATTAAGTCATAGAAACATAGACATAGAAACATAGAAAATAGGTGCAGGAGTAGACCATTCGGTCCTTCGAGCCTGCACCGCCATTCAATGCGTTCATGGCTGAACATGCTACCTCAGTACCCCATTCCTGCTTTCTCGCCATACCCCTTGATCCCCCTAGTTGTGAGTGTTATATCTAACTCCCTTTTGAATATATTTAGCGAACTGGCCTCAACAACCTTCTGTGGTAGAGAATTCCACAGATTCACCACTCTCTGGGTGAAGAAGTTCCTCCTCATCTCAGTCTTAAATGGCTTCCCCTTTATCCTTAGACTGTGACCCCTGGTTTTAGTTTTCCCTAACATTGGAAACATTCTGCCCGCATCTAATTTGTCTAAACCAGTCAGGATTTTAAACGTCTCTATAAGATCCCCCCTCATTCTTCTGAACTCCAGAGGATACAAGTTCAGTTGATCCAGTCTTTCTTGATATGTCAGTCTGGCCATCCCAGGAATCAATCTAGTGAACCTTCGTTGCACTCCCTCAATAGCAAGAATGTCCTTCCTCAAGTTAGGAGACCAAAACTGCACACAATACTCCAGGTGTTGCCTCACCAAGGCCCTGTACAACTGTAGCATCACCTCCCTACTCCTGTACTCAAATCCCCTTGCTATGAAGGCCATCATGCCATTTGCTTTCTTGACTGCCTGCTGCACTTGCCTTCCCACCTTCAGTGACTGATGTACCATGACGCCCAGGTCTCGTTGCACCTCCCCTTTCCCTAATCTGCCACCATTCAGGTAATAGTCTGCCTCCCTATTTTTACCACCAAAGTGGATAACCTCACATTTATCCACATTGTACTTCATCTGCCATACATTTGCCCATTCACCCAACCTGTCCAAGTCACTCTGTAGCCTCCTAGCATCCTCCTCATTGTTCACACTGCCTCCCAATTTAGTGTCATCCGCAAATTTGGAGATATTACAATTAATCCCTTCGTCCAAATCATTAATATATAATGTAAACAGCTGGGGCCCCAGCACCGAACCCTGCGGTACCCTGCTGGTCACTGCCTGCCATTCTGAAAAGTACCCATTTACTCCTACTCTTTGTTTCCTGTGTGCCAACCAGTTCTCAATCCACGTCAACACATTACCCCCAATCCCATGTGCTTTAACTTTGCACACCAATCTCTTGTGTGGGACCTTGTCGAAGGCCTTCTGAAAGTCCAAATACACCACATCTACTGGTTCCCCCCCGTCCACCCTATTGGAAACATCCTCAAAAAATTCCAGAAGATTTGTCAAGCATGATTTCCCTATCACAAATCCATGCTGACTTGGACCTATCATGTCGCCACTTTCCAAATGGTCTGTTATGACATCTTTAATAATTAATTCCATCATTTTACCCACCACCGATGTCAGGCTGACCGGTCTATAATTCCCGGCTTTCAGCAGCAATATATACCTAAAAGCAGAACAAAAAAATAAACGTAGCCCCGATTTTAATTTAAGCCGCCCAGCGGGAACAGAGTGGCTTGACTCCCATTTTCCACCCTCCATAAGTCTAAGCTCATCCAAAACTCCGCTGCCCGTATTCCAAGTCCCATTCTCCCCTGTGCTCGCTGACCTACACTGGCTCCTAGTCCAGTTACTCCTCGATTTTAAAATTCTCACCCTCCTCTTCAAATCCCTCCATGGCCTCGCTCCTCCCCATCTCTGTAACCTCCTCCAGCTCTTCAACCCTCCGAGAACTCGGCGTTCCTCTGACGCGGGCCACTTGTGCATTCCCCACTTCCTTCGCTCCATCATTGGCGGCCGTCTTCAGCTGTCTGGACCCTAAGCTCTAGAATTCCTTCCTTAAACCGCTCCGCATCTCCACCTCCCTCTCCTCCTTTAGGACGCTTCTTAAAAACTAACTCTTTGACCAAGCGTTTGGTTACCTGTCCTAATATCTCCTTCCTGGGCTCGGTGTCAATTTTTGTCGGAGTTAAACTCCTGTGAAGTGGCTTGGGATGTTTTACTATGTTAAAGGCACTATATAAATGCAAGTTTTGTTGTTAATGTAGAAGGCATCCCAGTCACTTCACAGAAGAGAATCGGATGCTGAGCGATAGTAGATAAGTGAAGATTGATGACCAATAGTATGGTGGAGGCAAATTAATAAGTTTTGAGGACGTTTTTAAAGATGGGAAAGAAAGTAACAATGGAGGAATGGTTCAGAGAGGGAGTTCCAGAGAGTCAAGCCAAGACGGCTGAAAGCTTTGGCACCAATGGTGGCTCAGAGGGAGGGGGATACACAGGAGGAGAAAGGGCCTGAGGGCAAAGGCTGGGGCACTGGAGGAGATTGCAGAGGAAGGCAGGATGAAGACATGTAAACTGAAGATGAGAATTTCCAAATCAATGCATTGGGAGCAGGGAGCATCAGTGAGCTGGACTTAGTGTGGGGCACCAGATTGATGGCAAGAGTTTCAAACAAGTCGGAATTTGTCTTGGGCGGACATTGAGAGGGGCTTTGGAGAAATGAAGTCAGGAGGTCAAAAGCCTGAATGAGAGTTCGGCAGTGAGGCAAGGGCAGAAGCCGGCAATGCTGCAGAGGTGAAATTAAGCGGCCTCTCTGATATATGGGGTTTGAAACTCAGCTCAAGAGCTGAATGGAAGAGAGCGGAGATCAAGAGAGAGAAAGAAAATAAGATACACAATTTGGTGGGGGAGGAAGGGATGGAAAGAAAGAAATCTCATCTTCAACATAAAGCGATCAATCAAACGAAGGACACAATGCTCTTTTTAATTTGTTCATTCACGGGATGTGGGCATCACTGGCAAGGCCAGCATTTATTGCCTGTCCCTAATTGCCCTTCAGAAGGTGGTGGTGAGCCGCCTTCTTGAACAGCTGCAGTCCGTGTGGTGATGGTACTCCCACAGTGCTGTTGGGGAGCGAGTTCCAAGATTTTGACCCAGCGACGATGAAGGAACGGCGATATACTTCCAAGTCAGGATGGTGTGTGACTTGGAGGGGAACTTGGGGGTGATGGTGTTCACATGCGCCTGCTGCCCTTGTCCTTCTAGGTGGAAGAGGTCGTGGGCTTGGGAGGTGCTGTCGAAGAAGCATTGGCGAGTTGCTGCAGTGCATCTTGTAGATGGTGCACACTGCAGCCACGGTACGCCGCTGGTGGAGGGAGTGAATGTTTAAGGTGGTGGATGGGGTGTCAATCAAGCGGGCTGCTTTGTCCTGAATGGTGTCGAGCTTCTTGAGTGTTGTTGGAGCTGCACTCATCCAGGCAAGTGGAGGCAAGTGGAGAGTATTCCATCACACCCCTGACTTTGTAGGTGGTGGAAAGGCTTTGGGGAGTCAGGAGGTGAGTCACTTGTCACAGAATACCCAGCCTCTGATCTGCTCTTGTAGCCACAGTATTTATGTGGCTGGTCCAGTTAAGTTACTTGTCAATGGTGACCCCCAGGATGTTGATGGTGGGGGATTCAACAATGGTAATGCCATTGAATGTCAAGGGGAGGTGGTTAGACTTTCTCTTGTTGGAGATGGTCATTGCCTGGCACTTGTGTGGCACGAATGTTACTTTCCACTTATCAGCCCTGGGTGTTGTCCAGGTCTTGCTGCATGCGGGCAATGACTGATTCATTATCTAAGGAATTGTGAATGTAACTGGACACTGTACAATATCAGCAAACACCCCAACTTCTGACCTTACGACGGAGGGAAGGTCATTGATAAAGCAGCTGAAGATAGTTGGGCCTAGGACACTGCCCTGAGGAACTCCTGCAGCGATGTCCTGGGGCTGAGATGATTGGCCGCCAACAACTACAGCCACCTTCCTTTGTGCTCGGTAGGACTCCAGCCAGTGGAGCGTTTTCCTCCTGATTCCCATTGACTTCAATTTTACTAGGGCTCCTTGATGCCACACTTGGTCTAATGCTGCCTTGATGTCAAGGGCAGTCACTCTCACCTCACCTCTGGAATTGTACTTGCCTTCCTCACAAACCAAAATAGTCAAAGACAGAATTCAACAGAATAGGTTCATTTTAAAATAAAAAGGGGATTTTATTCCACTTCACAGTTGGTCAGATTGAATGCACGTAGTATTCATAAGATCCTGGCCTAAGCTGTGGAACTAAAACTGTATGGCAATATGATAATGAACCAACATTGTGGGGAAAAAAAACTTACAGCATCATTACCCTTCACTATATAATCCAAAGGTTGCTCGAATGTTCCCCAATCTAACCAATTTGTAGTTTCTGCCGTTCATGCCTATGCATCAAATTACTGAGTGTGAACTACATAATACTGCAGTCCAACTGCACTCACTGTTGTCAGACACCATACCTGATATATGGCCTCATCACTGGCATTCTCCAGCCCCAGGTTCACCATAGTGTTCTGCAGGGTCCGGCCCATGTAGAACTCCAGAGACAGGTAGTAGATACGCTGCAACACACAGAGGGGAAAACAGTTTATTACAACAGGGAAGGAAGAAGAAGAAGAAAGAATTGCATTTATACCGTACCTTTCATGACTTCAGGACGTCCCAAAGCGCATTACATTGAATGAAGGGATTTTAGCTACAAGGTTAGGTCGGAGAAGCTAGGGCTGTTCTCCTCCTTGGAGCAAAGGAGGTTGAGGGGAGGTTTGATAGAGGTGTACAAGATTATGACGGGTTTGGATAGGCTAGACGGGGAAAGGCTATTCCCACTAGTTGATGGTACAAGGACTAGGGGACACAGATTTAAGGTTTTGGGCAAGAGATACAGGGGGGATGAGGGGAAAAACTTTTTTACGCAGCGAGTGGTGATGACCTGGAACTCGCTGCCGATGAGGGTGGTGGAAGCGGAGACGACTCAAAGATTTCAAAGGGAAATTGGATAGGCATTTGAGGGAAATAAACCTGCAGGGCTATGGGGATAGAGCGCGGGAATGGGACTGACTGGAATGCTCTACAGAGAGCCGGCACGGACTCGATGGGCCGAATGGCCTCCTTCTGTGCCGTTATGACTCTATGAAGTTCTTTTGAAGTGTAGTTACTGTCGTAATACAGGAAACACAGCAGCCAATTTGTGCACAGAAAGGTCCCACAAACAGCAATGAGACAATGACCTAGATAACCTGTTTTAGTGATGTAGATTGAGGATTTAAGGACACCTGTAGCAGAATCGTGGCTGAGTGAAATTCATTTCAGGAACATTTAATGGCTTTCAAAACTTCAAATAACAATGGTGTAGGACTCCAAGAAGTGATTGCTCACACAGCACGGGGTACGGTAACGTAGTGGTTATGTTCCTGTAACCCAGAGACCTGGACTAATAATCTAGAGAACGCAAGTTCAAATCCCACTTGGGCAGTTTGAGAAAATAAAAATCTGGAAATAAAAAAACTGGTATCAGTAACAAAAAAAGTGACCATAAAAGCTGTCTGATTGTTGTAAAAAAAACACAACTGGTTCACTGATGTCCTTTAGTTTTAGGAAAGGAAACCTGCCGTCCTTACCCGGTCTGGCCTACATGGGACTCTCACACCAACATTGTTGGCTCTTAGCTGCTCTCTGGTCTAGCAAGCCACTCAGTTGTATCAAACCACTTCAAGGCGGCGGCCCACCACCACCTTCTTGAGCAATAAATGCCGCGCTTGCCAGCGACGCTCACACTGAATCTCTCAGCACAGAGGGAGGCCATTCGGCCCATCGTGCCGGCTCTTTGAAAGAGCTCGCCAATTAGTCCCACTTCCCTACTCTTTCCCCCATAGCCCTGCAAATTTTTCCTTTTTAAGTATATATCCACTTCGCTTTTGAAATTTACTATTGAATCTGCTCCCACTACCTTTCAGGCAGTGCATTCTGGATTATAACAACTTGTGTAAAAAAAATTCTCCTCTCCCCCTTGGATTTTTTGCCAATGATCTTAAATCGGTGTTCTCTGGTTTCCAACCCTCCTGCTAGTCGAAACAGCTTCTCTCTATCTACTCTATCAAAACCCCTCATCATTTTCCGCACCTCTTATTAAATCTCCCCTAACCTTCTCTGCTCGAAGAAGAACAATCCCAGCTTCTCCAGTCTCGCCACAACACTGAATTCCCTCATCCCTGGTGCCATTCTGGTGAATCTCCTCTGCACCCTCTCCAGGACCTTTACATCCTTTCTAAAGTGTGGTGCCCAGAATTGGACAAGATACTCTAGCTGAGGTCTAACCAGTGGTTTATAAAGATTTACCATCACTTCCTTGTTTTTGTTCTCTGTGCATCTATTTAGAAGACAAGAACCCCCGTATACATTTTTTTTTTTTAAACTTGATCAACTTGTCCTGGAATCTTCAAAGATTTGTGTGTGCGAACCCCAAGGTCTCTTTGTTCCTGCAGCATCTTTAAAATTGTGCCATTTTGTTTATACTGCGTCTCCTCATTTTTCCTTCCAAACTGCATCACTTCACACTTATCTGCATTAAATTTCAGCTGCCGTGTGTCTGCTCATTTCACCAGTCTACGTCCTCCTGAAGTCGGCTACTATCCTTCTCACTGTTTACATTTCCAAGCTTTGTGTCAACTGCAAACGTTGAAAATATGCCCTCTCTGCCCAAGTGAATGTCATTAACATGCATCAAAAAGAGCAGAGGTTCCACTAATGACCCCTGATGAACACCACTGTATAATTTCCCTCCAAGTCTGAAAAACGACCTTTCACTACTGCTCTCTCTGCTTTCTTTCTCTCCGGCCGTATTGTACCCAAGCAGCCACTGCCCCTTTAATCTCACGGGCTTCAATTTTGCTAACAAGTCTATGATGTGGCACTTTGTCAAACGCCTTTTGACATGCACTGCCTTCATCAACCTTCTCTGTTATTTCAAAGAACTCAATCAAGTTAGTCAGACACGATTTGCCTTTAAAAAATCCGTGCTGGCTGTCATTTATTAACCCATATACTTCCAAGCAACAATTAATTGTGTCTTGGATTATTGTCTAGTTCCCCCGCCACCAACGTTAGGCTGACTTTCTGTAGTTACCGAGTGTTTATCCCTCTCCCCTTTCTTGAACAGGGGTGTAACATTTGCAATCCTCCAGTCCTCTGGCACCAGCTCCCATATCCAAGGAGGATTGGAAGATTGTGGCCAGAGCCTCCGCTATTTCCACCCTTACTTCCCTCAGTAACCTAGGATGCATCCCATCCGGACTGGGTGACTTTTCTACCTTGAGCACTGTCGTTTTAATCATGGAACAACGCAGCACAGGAGGCAGCCATTCGACCCATCGTGCCTGTGCTCTTTGACAGAGCTATCCAATTATTCCACTCGCATGCTCTTTCCCCATAGCCCTGTCATTTTTTTTCCCCTTCAAATATTTATCCAATTCTCTTTTGAATGTTACTATTGAATCTGCTTCCACCATCCGTTCAGGCAGTGCATTCCAGATCACAATAACTCGCTGTAAAATGTACCTCGGCCTGGAGTTTCCGCTCATTACCACTGGTTTTTTCGGCACAATTCACCCAAAATTGACGAAACCAGCGCAAAAGATCGCGGTAACTTGATTTGTGCTGTACGTAATTTGTACTTAAAGTTTTAAGTTTTTTTTTAAATGATTCATTCTTGGGATGTAGGCGGTGCTGGCAAGGCCAGCATTTATTCCTCATCCCTAGTTGCCTTCCATCCCTCGAGAAGGTGGTGGTGAGCCGCCTTCTTGAACCGCTGCAGTCCGTGTGGTGAAGGTACTCCCACAGTGCTGTTAGGGAGGCAGTTCCAGGATTTTTATCCAGCGTCGATGGAGGAAGAGTGATATATGCCCAAGTCAGGATGGTGTGTGGCTTGCAGGGGAGCTTGGAGGTGACTGAGGTCCCATGCGCCTGCTGCCCTTGTCTTTCTAGGTGGTGGAGGTCGTGAGTTTGGGAGAACTGAGGAATGATGTGCCTGTACAAACGGGGAATGTTGGAGCAAGAGTGACTTTTAAAAAATAAATCAATGTTATCTGTTATGATCTTGTTAAAAATTAACATAATAAATAGGAGCAGGAGTCGGCCATACCACCCCTTGAGCCTGCTCCGCTATTCAATAAGATCATGGCTGATCTTCTATATCGACTCCACTTTCCCGTCCGATCCCCATATCTCTTGATTCCCTTAGTGCCCAAAAATCTATTGATCTGAGTCTTGAATATACTCAACGACTGAGCATCCACAGTCCACTGGATGCACAACTCTCTGAGTGAGGGAGTTTCTCCTCATCTCAGTCCTATGACTATGACCCCTCGTTCTAGACTCTCCAGCCAGGTGAAACATCCTCTCTGCATCTACCCTTTCAAGCCCTGTAAGAATTTTGTATGTTTCAATGAGATCACCTCTCATTCTTCTAAACTCCAGAGAATAAAGGCCCATTCTACTCAATCTCTCCTCATAGGACAAACGTCTTATCCCAGGAATCAATCTAATTGGGAGACCCGAGACCAGAGCGAGGGCGGTTGGGATAAAAGGAGCGGGAGCGAAGGAGAGAGAGAGCAAAAAAAAAAAATCAAGGAGTGACGTCACACAACAGCAGGTAGGTGAGTATTAACGTTTTTTTCTCTCTAAGCTAGGACAGTGGTTTAAACTAGGACCAGGAAATTATAACGTACTGTATTAAATTTAGAGCTTAACTAGTTAAACTATAAGTAATCATTGAATAAAGACCTAACTAATTTAATAAATAAAATAAGGCTAGACTAAGATATGGCAGGGCAGGTTGTGTGTCTGGACTGTAGTATGAGAGAGTTTGTGGACAGCGAGACTGTCCCAAGCAAACGTGTCTGCAAGAGATGTCTCCATCTCGAATCTCTCTGGCCCAGAGTCATTGAGCTGGAGAGGGAGTTGGAGACACTCCGACACGTAAGGGAGGGGGAGGAATTTCTGGACAGTTTTATCCAGAATACAGTAACACCCCAGAGGAAAGCACAGGTTCAGGAAGGGGAGGGTGTGACTGTTAGGGAGACGGGTAGCGGGGATTTAGGAGAGGTTGAGAAGGAGGTCCCGCAGACACTGGTCCTGTCCAACAGGTACGAAGTACTCACTGCCTGTGAGGACAAGGAGAAAGACTGTGGGGAGGACAGCCACAATGGCACCGTGGCTCAGAAAGCTGTCCAAGGGCGCGGGGGGGGGGGGGCGGGGGGGAGAGAGAAGAGCAGAATAGAAATGAGGTAGTGATAGGGGATTCTATAATTAGGGGGGATAGATAGCGTCCTCTGCAGCAAAGAACGAGAATCCCGAAGGGTGTGTTCCCTACCCGGTGCCAGGGTAAGGGATATCTCACAGCAGCTGGAGAGGAACTTGGACAGGGAAGAGGTAAATCCAGTTGTCGTGGTCCATGTTGGAACAAACGACATAAGTAGGAACAGGGAGGAGGTCCTGCTGAAAGAGTATCAGGAGTTAGGCTTTAAATTAAAAAGCAGGACCTCGAGGATAATCTCTGGATTATTGCCTGAACCACGTGCAAATTGGCATAGAAACAGTCAGATCAGGAGAATTAACATGTGGCCAAAGGGCTGGTGTGGGAAAGAGGGGTTCCTTTTCATGGGACACTTGCACCAGTTCTGGGACAGGAAGGAGCTGTACCGATGGGACGGGCTCCACCTGAACCGGGATGGGATCCGTGTCCTAGCGGAAAGGGTAAATAGGGAGGTGGCAAAGGCTTTAAACTAGTAAGATGGGGGGAGGGATCTACAAGAAACGTAACCAGCCTAATTATAAACAAAAACAGGAAAAGAGAGCATAGGAAAGAATAAAGTAAGGGAGGACATTGATGGCAAGGGAGTAAATAGAGTTATAGAACAGGAGTCTTAAAAGGTTAAACATAAAGTGTGAGGAAATCCGATTAAAAATGAGTTAAACTGTCTGTACAGCAATGCACACAGTGTCCATAATAAAACAGGGGAGCTGGAGGCAAGCATGCATTGCGAGGAACCAGACAGACATAGTAGGGATTACTGAGACATGGCTACAGAAAAATCAGGACTGGGAATTAAACATTGCAGGGTATAACATATTTAGAAAAGATAGAGGGGGAAAAAGGGGAGGTGGAGTAGCTGTACTTAGGAATAACATAATGGCAGTAGAAAAAAGTGACGCAGATATCGGCAAGACAAAAATAGAATCCATATGGATAGAGATAAAAGATAATAAAGGATCAATCACACTAATAGGCGTAGTCTACAGACCACCTAATAGTGGAAGGGAGGTGGAGGAAGAAATATGCAGACAAATTAGGGAAATGAGTAAAAAACATTGAATAATAATCATGCGGGATTTCAACTACCCCGCTATTAATTGGCCAGTAGAGGTAGGTAAAGGGGATAAGGGAATGGAGTTCCTACAATGTGTACAGGACTCCTTTCTACCCCAATATGTAAAAAGCTCAACAAGGGAGGATTTGCTATTGGATCTAGTAATGGGGAATGAACCAGAGCAGATAAAGAGAAGTAAAGGTTGGGGAACATCTAGGCAATAGTGACCATAATATAATATGCTTTAAGATGATAATTGAGAAGGACATAAATATGACAAAAACCAGGTTAATAGATTGGAGAAAAGCTGATTTTGAGGGGCTGAAGAGAACTTGGGAAAATAAAATGGGCAACAATATTGGCAAACAATGATATAGAACAGCAATGGGAAACATTTAAAACAGTGTTCAACTGAGTGTAGGAACAATCTATTCCACTAAAACGAAACAAACTAAACACTAATGAGACTCCATGGATGAATAAAGCTATAAGGGAACAATTGAGGGTAAGGAAAGAGACATACATTAAGTACATGGACAGCAGGGGAATGCATGATAAGGGAGAATACGAAGCGATTAGGAGAGAAGTCAAAAAAACAATTAGGAAGGCAAAGAGGAACTATGACATTAAATTATCAAGGAACATAAAACAAAATAGTAAAATATTTTACAGGCACATCAATAAAAAAAAGCAAGGTTGGGAGGGAAATAGGGCCATTAAGGGATAGACAGGATAATACCACAGGTAACGACAGAGAGATGGCAGAAATATTAAATAATTATTTTGCTTCAGTATTTACCAGGGAGATAGAACAGGTGGACATGACATTGGATGATGAGATTAGTAATGAGATAACTGCATTTAAAATAAAGGAGAGGATATATTAAATAAACTAATCAAACTCAAACCCCTGGTCTGGATGGATTGTATCCACGCATTTTAAAAGAATCTAGGGAAGAGATAGCAGAGGCATTACTAAACATATTTAATAATTCGTTAGAAAAAGGTATAGTGCCAGAGGACTGGCGGATAGCTAACATAATACCTATATTTAAGAAAGGGGATATAACATGTACAGGGAGCTACAGACCAGTCAGCTTAACATCGGTGGTAGGAAAAATAGTGGAATCCCTACTAAAGGAGAAAATAGAAGAACATCTAGAAGCCAAAAATATAATAATGAATAGTCAACATGGATTTCAAAAGGGAAAGTCTTGCTTGACCAAAGTCACTGAACTTTTTGAAGAGGTAACAGAGAGCGTAGACATGGTAATGCAGTAGATGTAATTTATCTAGATTTTCAAAAGGCCTTCGATAAGGTACCCCATAATAAACTGATGAACAAGGTCAGAGAATACGGAGATGGGGACAAGTAGCAGAATGGATTGCTGGCTGGCTTCAAGACAGAAAGCAGAGAGTAGGGGTAAAGGGTAGCTATTCACAGTGGCAGAGGTGATTAGTGGTGTTCCACAAGGATCAGTGCTGGGACCACTGCTGTTCGCAATTTACATCAACAATTTAGACTTTGGAATCAAAAACACAATTTCTAAATTTGCGGATGACATCAAATTGGGGGGGGGGGGGGTGTAGTTAATACTGAGGAGGATTGCAACAAATTACAGGAGGACATTAATAAACTTGCAGAATGGGTATATAATTGGCAAATGAAGTTCAACACAGATAAATGTGAGGTATTACATTTTGGTAGGAAGAATAGGGAGGCCACTTATTACTTGGAGGGTGTGAGTCTAGGTGAGGTAGAGGAACAAAGGGATCTAGGAGTACAAATACACAAATCACTAAAAGTTGCGACACAGGTTAGCAAGGCCATAAAAAAAGCAAACCAAGCACTAGGGTTTATTTCTAGAGGGATAGAATTGAAAAGTAGGGAAGTTATGCTAAACTTGTATCGAACCTTGGTTAGACCACACTTGGATTACTGCGTACAGTTCTGGTCGCCATATTATAAAAAGGATAGAGGCGCACTGGAGAGGGTGCAGAGAAGATTTACAAGGATGATACCAGAAATTCAAGGGTATTCATATCAGGAAAGGATGAACAGGCTGGGTCTCTCTTCTCTTGAAAAAAGGCTGAGGGGTGACCTAATAGAGGTCTATAAAATTATGAAAGGATTTGATAGAGTGGATACAGAGAGAATGTTTCCACTTGTGGGGAACAGCATAACTAGAAGCTATCAATAGATAGTCACCAAGAAATCCAATAGGGAATTCAGAAGAAACTTCTTTACCCAAAGAGTGGTGAGAATGTGGAACTCGCTACCACAGGGAGTGGTTGAAGCGAATAGTATAGATGCATTTAAGGGGAAGTGAGATAAGTATATGACGGAGAAGGGAATAGAAGGATTATGCTAATAGATTTAGATGAGGAAAGACGGGAGGAGGCTAGAGTGGAGCATAAATACCAGCATGGACTGGGTCGGCTGAATGGCCTGTTTCTGTGCCGTATATCCTATGTACTCTTGTCAGTGCTTTTCTGTTACGGGCCACTGGGGGTACCGTTTCCCAGATCTTCACAGCTCGACTTCCCCAAACAGAGAGGAAGAGAGCTTTTAAGATGTTTTATCAATAAACTGGCCTGTTCAGAGGCCACTTTTCGGAGTTGGTTCACTATGGATTGGCTTGCCCAGTTCAATTATGCTTCCTGTACACAGAAAAAGCATCACCATTTAAACTAACCTCCTAAAACGGTCACTTCATTATGTCCTTTGTTAAGCTGTCAACCATCTCAATTACCTTATTTTAGACCAAAAGCATTCTCTTTGGTTTCGTCACGACTGTCAGAATAACCCAACAGGAAATGTTGCTCGTTTCTTCAGTAACGAAACGGCTCTTATCAAAGTCACAAATGACATCCTCTGTGACTGTGGTAAACTATCCCTCATCGTCCTTCTCGACCTGTCTGCAGCCTTTAACACAGTTGACCACACCATCCTCCTCCAACGCCTCTCCTCCATCATCCAGCTGGTTGGGACTGCATGCGCCTGATTCAATCCTTACCTATCCAGTCGTAGACAGAGAATCACCTGCAATGGCTTCTCCTCCGGCTCCTGCACCTTTATCTTGAGTCACCTAAGGATAAATCCTTGGCCCTCTCCCATTTCTCATCTACATGCTGCCCCTCGACGACATCATCCGAAAACACGTCAGGTTCCATATGCATGCTGACAACACCCAGCTCTACCTCACCACCACCTCTCTCGACCCCTTCACTGTCTCTAAATTGTCAGACTGCTTGTCCAACATCCAGTACTTGATGAGCAGACATTTCCTCCAACTAAATATTGGGAAAACCGAAACCAATGTCTTCAGTCCCCGCCACAACTCCGTTCCCTAGCCACCAACTCCATCCCTTTCCCTAGCATCTGTCTGAGGCTGAACCAGACTGTTCGCAACCTTGGTGTCGTATTTGACCCCGAGATGAGCTTCCGACCACATATCCGCACCATCACTAAGACCGCCTACTTTCACCTCCGTAACATCACAGACTCCGCCCCTGGCTCAGCTCATCCGCTGTAGAATTACTCATCCATGCCTTTGTTGCCTCTAGACTTGACTCTTCCAATGCACATCTGGCCGGCCTCCCACCCTCCATAAACCTAAGCTCATCCAAAACTCTGCTGCCCATGTCCTAACTCGCACCACGTCCCGTTCACCCGTGCCCTGTGCTTGCTGACCTACAGAGTGTGTGAGAGAGTGTGTGAGAGAGTGTGTGAGAGAGTGTGTGAGAGAGTGTGTGAGAGAGTGTGTGTGTTCTAATCCCTCACGTTTAGCAAAAGTGGTCCCATCCCCTGCATCAGGAAGCAATCCAAAGTCAGCTATTTTTCATTCAAGCTCTTGTGGCGCATGGTAATATAGACCAAAGATATGGTATAGGGCAAGGTGCGTGATAGGGTAAGGTGGGGAGGTATCCCTGGTGTCCAGTAGTCTTTCACAGACTGAAACTATCTAATTTCCAGGTGGTCTATTGGAGGCTTTCTGACTCGTACAATGGCCTGTTTGAAGAGAGCGTCAGGGTCTGAACCTCCTCAATGTCCAATACATCCAGCTGAACATTCCGAGTCATTTTTCTACTCTAGTGTCCTCAGCAAGAAAGGAACAAAGCAAACAGATCTTTGCAAGAATGAAAACACTTTGAAATAAATAGTATAAATTAACTCAGGTTATGAAAAGCTTTAAATTAATACGTAAACCTCTAATCCTACTGGCTCATGTGACTCACTAATCACTTTTTTTTTATTGTTGCGGGGTTGGGTTGAAGTATCTACAGCAATCAGGAACAGAACACTCATGAAACACAGTCTTTAATTTGGATCTGAAGCACAGTAAAATTATTGCACAATATGCACAATTCTGTAAATGGCAGGTTGAAAATATACACCAGTACCATATCAGCACGCAAATATACACCAGTACCATATCAGCACGCAATATACACCAGTACCATATCAGCACGCAAATATACACCAGTACCATATCAGCACGCAAATATACACCAGTACCATATCAGCACGCAAATATACACCAGTACCATATCAGCACGCAAATATACACCAGTACCATATCAGCACGCAAATATACACCAGTACCATATCAGCATGCAAATATACACCAATACCATATCAGCACGCAATATACACCAGTACCATATCAGCACGCAAATATGGCAACAAGAGCAGGTCAGAGGCTAGGTATTCTGCAGCAAGTGTCTCACCTCCTGACTCCCCAAGGCCTTTCTACCATCTACAAGGCACAAGTCAGGAGTGTGATGGAATACTCTCCACTTGCCTGGATGAGTGCAGCTCCAACAACACTCAAGAAGCTCGACACCATCCAGGACAAAGCAGCCCACTTGATTGGCACCCCCTCTACCACCGATGTATCGTGGCTGCAGTGTGTACCATCTACAAGATGCACTGCAGCAACTCGCTGATGCTTCTTCGGCAGCACCTCCCAAACCCGCGACCTCTACCATCTAGAAGGACAAGGGCAGCAGGCGCATGGGAACACCACCACCTCCAAGTTCCCCTCCAAGTCACACACCACCCTGACTTGGAAGTATATCGCCGTTCCTTCATCGTCGCTGGGTCAAAATCCTGGAACTCCCTCCCTAACAGCACTGTGGGAGTACCATCACCACACAGACTGCAGCGGTTCAAGAAGGCAGCTCACCACCACCTTCTCAAGGGCAATTAGGGATGGGCAATAAATGCTGGCCTTGCCGGCGACGCCCACATCCCATGAATAAAAAAAAATATACACCAGTACCATATCAGCGCGCGAATATACCTTTAAAATCATTCCCAGTTTTTCTATTTTAATTCGCAACATGTTTGTAATGTTTAGCTGCTTGAAATAAAAGGCAGGTGAAAAAAATTGTTCTCGTGACAAGACACTACAATTGGTCTCAGTGACCCAGGCAGGTAGAGAGAAGGAAAATATTTACTTAGGTGCCTGATCCTGACCTCTGTCCAATGCTTCTTCCCCTTGGACACTGCAGGTGTATGGGGGTTGGACGAGGACAGGACAGGGCTCATCAATAACTTGCATTTATATAGTGCCTTTAACATAGTAAAACATCCCAAGATGCTTCACAGGAACATTATCAGACAAAACTTGACACCGAGCCACAGAAGGAGATATTAGGACAGGTGACCAAAAGCATGGACAAAGGGGTAGGTTTTAAGCAGGGTCGAGAAGGAGAGAGGTGGCGAGGTTTAGGAAGAGAATTCCACAACTTAGGACCTACACAGCTGAAGGCAATGGTGGGGCAAAGAAAGTGGGGGATGGACAAGAGGCTAGAATTGGAAAAACTCAGTTCTCTTGAGTGTTGTAGGACTGGAGGAGATTACAGAGCGAGGAGGGGGCGAGGCCATGGAGGGATCTGAACAAGGATTTTAAAATTGAGGCGTTGGTGGAGCGGGAGCCAATGCAAGTCGGCGAGCACAGGGCTGATGGGTGAATGATGCAAGTTACGAGACAGGCTGCAGAGTTTGGGACGAGCTCGAAGTGTATGTCGGGTGGTAGGTGGGAGGCCAGCCAGCTGTGACATCTCTCCAAAGTCAACAGTATGTTAACATTCGCTCTCCAGGCTCCGCCATAAATAGCCATTTGGGAAGACACTGGAGGATGGCCAGCCGCTTTGGAATTGTATCCCTGCGTGACTCAGTGTTGTCAGGATAGAAAAACAAGGCGAGGGGGAGGTTGGCACCAAGCTTTGAAGTGATCTGACACGCATCTATTTGATGCTTTGTTTACTGCATTTACTAGTAATGGACTGTTCAAGGCTGCAGATAAAATGCACAGGCTTGCCCAGCGCTGTACTTGGTGCACGCCTTTAGAACGCTACCAACGAGCCACGTGAACGTTCTATAATCTTTCCAATGGCAAAGCACCCGCACGAGTGCTCTTACACACACCTCGCCCGCTAAACGGCAGGAATTCCTGTGTAAAGCTCGTCACCCACCGACCTCGGGCTCACCAGAGTAGTGAAGGTGCCGTTGTGGTTGGGGCGGTTGTGATTTACACACGCAGTACCTGTGCTCACTGCGGAGCCGAAAAATTCAACTGCTCTTTTATGCTGGGGGCAGCGCAGCGCTTGAACGAATATAAAAGCAGCCGTACCAGAAAGAAAGAAGGGACTTGCATTTCGATAGCACCTTTCACAACCTCAAAATATCATAAAGCGCTTTACCGGCAATTAAATACTTTTGTAGTGTAATCATTGTTGTAACATGGGAAACACTGACAGCGAGTGCCAATTTGCGCACAGCAAGGTTCCACAATGACCAGATAATTTATTTTAGTGACATTGGTTGAGGGATAAAAACTGATTATCTGGTCATTATCTCATTGCTGTTTGTGGGACTTTGCTGTGTACAAATTGACTGTCGCATTTCCCTACATCACAACAGTGGCTACACTTCTAAAGTGCTTTACTGGCTGTAAAGTGCTTTGGAACGTCCTCGAGGTTGTGTAAGGCACTATAGAAATGCAAGCTCTCTTTTTAAACCAAATGAAAAGAAAGAAAAAACAGTCTTGTCGCACAAAAAAATTCTAAAGCACGAAGTCCAAGTGCCAGCTAGGTGTTGCTGGTCTGCCAATAACTTTGCTACAATTCGCTGCAATTTCACAGTGTACATTTAGAAGCGCGTACTCAGCTAATCGGTTATTCACCATATTATTTAAATAAAATGTCATTCTTGCTTGATCACTGGTCGAATTGTAGAACTGGCCAGCTCGGAAAGAACATGCACTGTCTCCATGTTCCACCAAGTGATCGAAGGCACGATCTTTCAAAAGGAGTGGCCCAATATTTTAAAAATCTTAGAAACATAGAAGAAGATAGGAGCAGGAGTAGGCCATTCGGCCCGTCGAGCCTGTTCCGCCATTTAATGAGATCATGGCTGATCATCCAAATTCAGTACCCTGTCCCTGCTTTCTCCCCATATCCCTTTAGCCTTAAGAAATATATCTAACTCCTTCTTAAATATATTTAATGAATTGGCCTCAACTGCCTTCTGTGGTAGAGAATTCCACAGGTTCACCACTCTCTGGGTGAAGAAATTCCTCCTCATCTCAGTCCTAAATGGCTTACCCCTTATCCTTAGGCTGTGACCGCTGATTCTGCACTCCCCCGCCATCGGGAACATCCTTCCTGCATCTAGTCTGTCTAGTCCTGTTAGAATTTTATAAGTTTCAATGAGATCCCCTCTCATTCTTCTGAACTCTAGTGAATATAAGCCTAATCGAGCCAATCTCTCTTCATACGTCATTCCTGCCATCCCAGGTATCAGTCTGGTGAATCTTCGCTCCACTCCCTCCATGGCAAGAACATCCTTCCTCAGATAAGGCGACCAAAACTGCACACAATACTCAAGGTGTGGTCTCACCAAGGCCCTGTACAACTGCAGCAAGACATCCTTGCTGCTGTACTTGAATCCTCTCGCTATGAAGGCCAACATACCATTTGCCTTCTTAACCGCCTGCTGCACCTGCATGCTTACCTTCAGCGACTGGTGCACACGGACACCCAGGTCTCGTTGCACTTCCCCTTTTCCCAATCTATTGCCGTTCAGATAATAATCTGTCTTCCTGTTTTTGCCACCAAAGTGGATAACCTCGCATTTATCCACATTATACTGCATCTGCCACGCTTCTGCCCAATCACCCAACCTGTCCAAATCATACTGGAGTTTCTCTGCATCTTCCTCGCAGTACACACGCCCACCCAGCTTTGTGTCGTCTGCAAACTTAGAGATATTACATCTAGTTCCCTCGTCTAGATCATTAATATATATTGTGAATAGCTGGGGTCCTAGCACCGATCCCTGCGGTACCCCACTAGTCACTGCCTGCCACTCGGAAAAAGACCCATTTATTCCAATTCTTTGCTTCCTGTCTGCCAACCAGTTCTCTATCCAAGTCAGTACCTTACCCCCAGTCCCATGTGCCTTAACTTTGCACACTAATCTCTTATGCGGGACCTTATTGAAAGCCTTCTGAAAGTCCAAATACACCACATCCACTGGTTCTCCCTTATCTATTCTACCAGTTACATCCTCAAAAAATTCCAGTAGATTAGTCAAGCATGATTTACCTTTTGTAAATCCATGTTGACTTTGTCCGATCCTGTCACTGTTTTCCAAGTGCTCTGCTATTACATCTTTTATAATGGACTCTAGCATTTTCCCCACTAACGATGTCAGGCTTAACGGTCTATAATTCCCCGTTTTCTCTCTACCACCTTTTTTGAATAGTGGGGTAACATTAGCTACCCTCCAATCCATGGGTACTGTTCCAGAGTCTATAGAATTTTGGAAGATGACCAGCAATGCATCTACTATTTCTAGGGCCACTTCCTTAAGTACCCTAGGATGTAGATCATCAGGCCCTGGGGATTTATCGGCCTTCAATCCCGTCAATTTCCCTAATGCTATTTCCCTACAAATACTGATTTCTTTCAGTTCCTCCCTCTCATTAGACCCTATGTTCCCCGACATCTCTGGGAGGTTATTTGTGTCCTCCTTTGTGAAGACAGAACCAAAGTATGTATTTAATTGGTCTGCCATTTCTTTGTTCCCAATTATAAATTTCCCTGATTCTGACTGCAAGGGACTTACGCTTGACTTCACCAATCTTTTTCTCTTTACATATCTATAGAAGCTTTTACAGTCAGTTTTTATGTTCCCTGAAAGCTTACTCTCATATTCTATTTTCCCCTCTTAATTAATCCCTTTGTCCTCCTTTGCTGAATCCTAAACAGCTCCCAATCCTCAGGTTTGCTGCTTTTTCTGGCCAATTTATATGTCCTCTCCTTGGATCTTATGCTATCCCTAATTTCGCTTGTTAGCCACGGTTGAGTCACCTTTTTTGTTTTATTTTTATGCCAAACAGGGATGAACAAATTCTGTAGTTCATCCATGCGATCTTTAAATGTTTGCCATTGCCTATCCACCGTCAACCCTTTAAGTAACGCTCCCCAATCCATCCGAGCCAACTCACGCCTCATACCATCGTAGTTTCCTTTATTTAAATTCAGGACCCTAGTCTCTGAGTCAACTACTTCACTCTCCATCTTAATGAAGAATTCTATCATATTATGATCGCTCCTCCCCAAGGGGCCTCACACAACAAGATTGCTAATTAATCCTTTCTCATTACATAATACCCAGTCTAAGATGGCCTGATCTCTAGTTGGTTCCTCGACATATTGGTCCAGGAAACCATCCCGTATACACTCTAGGAATTCCTCCTCCACAGTATTGTTACTAATTTGGTTAGTTCAATCTATATGTAGATTAAAGTCACCATGATAACTGCTGTGCCCTTATTGCACGCGTCTCTAATTTCCCATTTAATGCCATCCCCAACCTCAGCATTACTGTTTGGGGGTCTGTATACAACTCCCACTAACGTTTTCTGCCCCTTGGTATTTCTCAGCTCTACCCATACAGATTCCACATCATCAGAGCTAATATTCTTCCTAACTATTGTGTTAATCTCCTCTTTAACCAGCAATGCTACCCCACCTCCTTTTCCTTTTTGCCTGTCCTTCCTGAATATTGAATTCCCAGCCTTGGTCACCCTGGAGCCATGTCTCCGTAATCCCAATTATATCATATCTGTTTACATCTATCTGCGCAGCTAATTCATCCACCTTATTACGAATGCTCCTCGCATTAAGACACAAAGCCTTCAGGCTTGTTTTTTTTTAACACTCTTAGTCCTTTCAGAATTATTATTTACTGTAGCCCTGTTTGATTTACACCCTTGATTTCTCTGCCTTCCACTTTTGCTTTTCTCCTTCCTGTCTTTTGTTTCTATCCTTGCTTTCCTTTCCTCTGTCTCCCTGCACAGGTTCCCAACCCCCTGCCATTTTAGTTTAAACCCACCCCAACAGCACTAGCTAAAACTTCCCCTAGGACATCGGTCCCGGTCCCGCCCAGGTGCAAACCGTCCAGTTTGTACTGGTCCCACCTCCCCCAGAACCGGTTCCAATGTCCCAGGAATTTGAATCCCTCCCCCTTGCACCATTCCTCTAGCCACGTATTCATCTGAAATATCCTTCTATTTCTACTCTGACTAGCACGTGGCACTGGTAGCAATCCTGAGATTACTACCTTTGAGGTCCTATTTTTTAATTTACCTCCTAACTCCTTATATTCAGCTTTTGGATGGTGTTTGAACACCCTGGACGGCCGTCCCCTACTTACACCTGTGCTGTTAAGCTAATCTATCCTGCCCTGGCTCAGTGGTAGCCCGAGTCAGAAGGTTGTGGTTCAGAGTCCCACTCCAGAGACACGAGCACTTAATCCAGGCTGACGCTCCGGTGCAGTACTGAGGGAGTGCTACACTGTCGGAGGTGCCCTCCTTCGGATGAGACATTAAACCAGGACACCGTCTGCGCGACGCAAAAGATCCTGTGGCACTATTTTGAAGAAAAGCAGGGGAGTTCTCCTCGGTCGCCTGGCCAACATTTATCCCTCAAATAACACCTAAAACAGATAGATCATTACTGTATCCTGTACATGTTAAACCCTCCTTTGTTCTTCACTCTATGAAGCGTGAAGTTATCTCATCACTCTGTAAGAGATACAAACTTAACCAGATCTGCTCTTGTTGTACCATGCCACATGAGAAAAGCTGCATCAAAGCAGCTGGTTTTCTTACTGGCTAACTGGTAAATCAAACGCCCCTCAGCAAACACTACACCAAGACGCTGTCAGTCTTGGGTTCGACAAAACAGGCCTTTGCTTTATTCTGAAGCAAAATACTGCGGATGCTGGAAATCTGAAATAAAAACAGAAAATGCTGGGAATACTCAACAGGTCAGGCAGCATCTGTGGAGAGAGAAACAGAGTTAACGTTTCAGGTCGGTGACCTTTCATCAGGACTGAAAAAAACTGAGAGATGTAACAGGTTTTAAGCAAGTGCAGAGGCAGGGAAAGTGGAGGTGGGGAGGGGTGGAAAGAACAAAAAGGGAAGGTCTGTGATGGGGTGGAAGGCAGGAGATTATAAAAGACAAAAGGGATGATGGTGCAAGGTGAAAGGAGATGGTAATGGGACAAGTAAAGGAACAAAAGATGGGTCTGGAGGAGGTGTAAATGGGAATAGCAGAATCATCAACAGCTGCCATCCGAATAAATGGGGGCAGAGGTTATGATCTGAAATTGTTGAACTCAATGTTGAGTCCGCAAGGCTGTAAAGTGCCTAATCGAAAGATAAGGTGCTGTTCATTGAGCTTCATTGGAACAGTGTAGGGGGCCGAGGACAGAGTGGGAGTGGAGCGGAGAATTAAAGTGACAAGCGACCGGAAGCTCGGGGACACGCTTGCGGACTGAACGGAGGTGTTCCGCAAAGTGGTCACCCAATCTGCATTTGGTCTCCCTAATGTAGAGGAGATCGCATCATGAGCAGCAAATACAGTATACTAAATTGAAAGAAGTACAAGTAAATCGCTGTTTCACCGGGAAGGAGTGTTTGGGGCCCTGGATGGTGGGAAGAGGGGAGGTAAAAGGGCAGGTGTTGCATCTCCTGCGCTTGCACGGGAAGGTGCCATGTGAAGGGGAAGGGGTGTTAGGGGTGATTGAAGAATGGACCAGGGTGTCACGGAGGAAGCAGTCCCTTCAGAATTCTGAAAGTGGAGGCAAGGGGAAGATGTGTTTGGTGGTGGGATCACGCTGGAGGTGGCGGAAAATGATCCATTGAATGTGGAGGCTGGTGGGGTGAAAGGTGAGGACAAGGGGAACCCTATTGTGGTTCTGGGAGGGAGGGGAAGGGGTGAGAGCAGAAGTGCGAGAAATAGAACGACACGGTCAAGGGCCGTGTCAACCACAGTAGAGGGGAATCCTCGGTTGAGGAAAAAGGATGACATATCGGAAGCACGAGTATGGAAGGTGGCATCGTCAGAACAGACGCGGCGGAGATGGAGAAACTGGGAGAATGGAATAGAGTCTTTACAGGAAGCAGGATGAGAGGAAATGTAGTCCAGGTAGCTGTGGGAGTCAGTTGGCTTATAGTGGATATTGATCGATATCCTATCCCCAGAAATGGAGACTGAGAAGTTGAAGAAGGGAAGGGAAGAGTCAGAGATGGACCATGTGAAGGCGAGAGAAGGGTGGACTGGAAACTGGAAGCAAAGTGAATGACATTTTCCAGTTCAGGGTGAGAACAGGAAACGGTACCAATACAGTCATCAATATACTGAAAAAAGAGGTGAGGGAGGGGATTGGAACAAAGAATGTTCCACATACCCCACAAAAAGGCAGGCATAGCTAGGGCCCATGCAGATTCCCATAGCAACACCTTTTATTTGGAGAAAGTGAGTGGAGTCAAAAGAGAAGTTGTTCAATGTGAGAACAAGTTCAGCCAGGTGGAGGTGGATGGGGACTGGTTGGGCCTCTGTTCAAGGAAGAAGCGGAGGGCCCTCAGGCCATCCTGGTGGGGGATGGAGGTGTCGAGGGATTGGACGTCCATGCTTTATTCTGTTCCGATAAAAGATTATCGATCTAAAAAGTTTACTCTGTGTCTCTCTCCACAGATGCTGCCTGACCTGCTGAGTGTTCCCAGCATTTTCTGTCGTTATTTCAGATTTCCAGCATTTGCCTTTGCTTCACAGTACGCCAGAGCGCTGCGTTCAGTTCTGGGCACCGCACCTCAGGAAGGATATACTGGCCTTGGAGGGGGTGCAGCGCAGATTCACCAGAATGATACCGGGGCTAAAAGGGTTAAATTATGAGGACAGGCTCCATAGACTAGGCTTGTATTCCCTGGAGTATAGAAGATTAAGGGGTGATCTAATTGAGGTGTTTATGATGATTAAACAATTTAATAGGGTGGATAGAGAGAAACTAATTTCCTCTGGTGGGAGAGTCCAGAACAAGGGGGCATAACCTTAAAATTAGAGCCAGGCTGTTCAGGAGTGATATCAGGAGGCACTTCCTCACACAAAGGGTAGTGGAAATCTGGAACACTCGCCTTCAAAAAGCTGCTAAGACGAAGTATATTGAAAATTTCAAGACAGAGAGATTTTTGTTAGGTAAGGGTAATAAGGGTTACAGAACCAAGGCAGGTAAATAAGAGTTCGGATACAGATCTAATTGAATGGTGGAACAGGCTCGAGAGGCTGAATGGCCTACTCCTGTTCCTATATTCCTTTATGTGTTGATTTGCACTAAGGTATTTATTCCAGCCCTGTTGCTCTCTTTTAAATTCAAATAAAACGCCTTTGTGAATAAAAGATCATTTGGGTGAAACATTTTAAACAAATGCCCAAATCACGTCACATTGTATCCTAGAAAACATTTTCCAGCTCGACTCAGTAACATTATATACCATAATGTTACAGCATGCAAAGATAAACCCATAGCCTCAGTGAAGCAGAACAGAGTGTCCATTGAGCAAAATTGACAAAGAAACAAGCCTCAGTTTTCAAGTTTGCAAACTAAGTAACAGGCTGATTGCATCACTTAGTTCCTCTTTGAATATGTCCTTTTTCTGAATACACTTGTGGAACTATACTGACAAACCCTGCTTTAGTATCAGCTCCACAGAATGAAAAATACCACGTACATCATTTGAGTATTGCGTCAGCCTTGGCTCAGTGGTAGCACTCTCGCCTCGGAGTCAGAAGGTCGTGGGTTCAAAGTTCCACTCCAGAGACTTGAGTGCATAATCCAGGCCGACACTCCAGTGCAGTACTGAGGAGGTGCTGCACTGTCGGAGGTGCCATTAAACTGAGTCTGCCCTCTCAGGTGGATGTAAAGGATCCCACAGCACTATTTGAAGAACAGGGGCGTTCTCCCCAGTGTCCTAGCCAATATTTAGCCTTCAACCAAAACCACAAAAAAGAGATTACCTGGTCATTTGCTTATTGCTGATGTGGGAGCTTGCTGTGCACAAATGGGCTGCAATTGCGGATGTGGGATCTTGCTGTGCACAAATTGGCTGCAATGTTTCTTACATTGCAACAGTAACTACACTTCAAAAGTACTTAATTGGCTGTGAAGCGATTTGGGATGTCCTGAGGTCATGAAAGTTGCTGTATAAATGCAAGTCTTTCTTTCGAGAAACTGACTTTCTCACTTGCCCAGGTGTCGAGACCAATTGCAACAACACACTGATTGATAGCAATTAAATCAACACAGACTGGCTCTGATGAACTCAAAACCTGGCTAATACCGTTTCTGCTGACTGAAAATGAACACAGATCCAGCTCAGTCCCCGTCAACTCAAACCCAACTTCAACTCCCTCTCGAATAACTTGGTTAAAATTGAGTTTCCAAAATTCAGTAATGCATAACGCAGCACATTGATAAAGTGAGGCATTTTGGAATTGGAAGAGACAGCTTCGAAAATTAGATTTAAAACTGGGGTCGAATTATATTCTGAAAAAGCGTCTTCATTCATTACGTTAGCTCAACACATTGAATTGGTGACGTCAGAATGTTAAGAAAGCAGTAAATGTTTCAGGATGAAAAAGAAAATAATTTTTGAGTTCTATGTTTCGTCGTTTGCAAAACTAGAGTCAAGTGCCAGGACTTGGGGTTCAACATTTCAAAATGTTTACATGAGGATACTGGTCAATTAGTGCAAAGGTGGAGTTTATCTAACAGTGCATGTGCATTCGACAGCAAACCACAGACAAACACTCAGAGATAGGCGGCTTTGTTAATCAGTTCAAGGATGAGAAACACATGATGAATACAACGGAATACTTCAATAATTAAATCTGCCTCGATACCAACTTCTCTCATGCACATAACCATTTCTAATCTCTGCAATGTAGCCAGATTAAATCTCATGTGTAATTAGTTTTGAGGCCAGACACTTTAGATCAGGAGTATTTAAGGAAAATATTTTTGCTCTTCTTCCATTCCACAATGATTCAGCAATGGCTGCAATATCAAATCAGATGTCAGCTTTGGCTCAGTGGCAGCTCTCGGAGTCAGAAGGTTGTGGGTTCAAGCCCCACTCCAGGTACTTGAGCACAAAATCTAGCCGAGCACACCCAGTGCAGTACTGAGAGAGTGCTGCATTGTCAGAGGTGCTGTCCTTTGGATGAGACATTAAACCGAGGCTCCTCAGGTGAACAGAAAAGATCCCACAGCACTATTTGAAGAGCATGGGAGACCTTCTGGAGTCCTGGCCTTAATTTAACCTTCAACCAACATCACACAAAAACAGATTTTCTGATCATTTATTTTGTTGCTGTTTGTGGGATCTTGCTGTGTGCAAATTGGCTGTCACGTTTCCTACATTACAACAGTGACTACTCTGCAAAAGCACGACACTGGCTGTAAAGCGCTCTGGGATGTCCTGAGGTCATGAAAGGGCCTATATAAATGCAAGTTCTTTATTTTCTTTTAAAATATAAACAGAGGGGAAGATAAATGAATTCCTAGCATTCAAACACAGTTCTTGTTTTATTTTGGGTTACTTATACTGCAGCACCTGGATAGTGCTGCAACAAACGTTTCAGACCAGTCAGGATGGTGTTGTCTCAATCAATAGCCTGAAAGCCATCTTGTTGTGGGGAAGCTGTTGACTACAGCCAGGTATTTCTTCACAGGGAAGGGAGGAAGAATCAGAGGGGTCACCCCAGACATGTGCATACATTCTGGTGACCAGTTATAGAATAGCATTGGCCCTCCACCCACTCTCCCTTCTCAACCAGAGGGAGGAACAGGAACTAAAGAAAACAAATATACAACAAATAAAATGTAGCACCTCAACCCCAGGCTCAGTGTCCCCTTCCAGCAGGTTCATGTAACCGGCACTCAATGGGTACGCAAAACAATTCACCAGGGGACACAAATAGGTGGTTGGCATTGGGAGCCCCAAAAGGCTGCCCCACCAGGTAATTCTCCATGTGCACAGTTCCACATTTCAGCCCTCTGAGTGAGCAGAAGGGGGGCGGAGGGAGGAGGAGGGAGGAGGGAGGGGGGAAGAAGGGAGGGAGGAGGAGGGAGGGAGGGAGGGAGGGAGGG